>JAWQEG010003094.1:17500-76896 GCA_033782935.1 Petrolisthes cinctipes | reverse complement strand
CATAACATACATACATACATATAACATAACATAACATAACATAACATAACATACATACAACATAACATAACATAACATACATACATACATACATACCTGTCTGGTTCTCTCCCCTTCAGGTCCATCACCCACAGATTACCCCATAAATCCCCATCCGACCTGACGCAACTCCCCTCATTACCCATCACTCAGACCCCCATCATTATTACCCATCACTTAGAACCCCCTTCACTCCAGCCCCATCATTATTACCCATCACTCAGACCCCATCATTATTACCCATCACTCAGACCCCCATCATTATTACCCATCACTCAGAACCCCAATCATTATTACCCATCACTCAGACCCCCATCATTATTACCCCATCACTCAGACCCCCATCATTATTACCCATCACTCAGACCCCCCATAATTATTACCCATCAACTCAGACCCCATCATTATTACCCATCACTCAGACCCCCATCATTATTACCACATCACTCAGACCCCCATCATTATTACCCATCACTCAGACCCCCAATCATTATTACCCATCACTCAGACTCCCCATCATTATTACCCATCACTCAGACCCCCATCATTATTACCCATCACTCAGACCCCCATCATTATTACCCATCACTCAGACCCCCATCATTATTACCCATCACTCAGACCCCCATCATTATTACCCATCACTCAGACCCCATCATTATTACCCATCACTCAGACCCCATCATTATTACCCATCACTCAGACCCCATCATTATTACCCATCACTCAGACCCCATCATTATTACCCATCACTCAGACCCCCCATCATTATTACCCATCACTCAGACCCCATCATTATTACCCATCACTCAGACCCCCATCATTATTACCCATCACTCAGACCCCATCATTATTACCCATCACTCAGACCCCCATCATTATTACCCATCACTCAGACCCCCCATCATTACTACCCATCACTCAGACCCCCATCATTATTACCCATCACTCAGACCCCCATCATTATTACCCATCACTCAGACCCCATCATTAATATTACCCATCACTCAGACCCCCATCATTATTACCCATCACTCAGACCCCATCATTATTACACATCACTCAGACCCCATCATTATTACCCATCACTCAGACACCATCATTATTACCCATCATTCAGAACCCATCATTATTACCCATCATTCAGAACCCCATCGTCATTATTACCCATCACTCAGACCCCATAATTATTACCCATCACTCAGACCCCCATCATTATTACCCATCACTCAGACCACATCATTATTACCCATCACTCAGAACCCCCATCATTATTACCCATCACTCAGACCCCATAATTATTACCCCATCACTCAGACCCCATCATTACTACCCATCACTCAGAACCCATCATTATTACCCATCACTCAGACCCCCCATCATTATTACCCATCACTCAGACCCCCATCATTATTATCCATCACTCAGACCCCATCATTATTACCCATCACTCAGACCCCATCATTATTACCCATCACTCAGACCCCATCATTATTACCCATCACTCAGACCCCATTATACCATCACTCAGACCATCACTACTTCTTAATCATCATCCTCTCTCTCTCTCTCTCTCTCTCTCTCTCTCTCCTCCACTCTCTCTCTCTCTCTCTCTACACCTCCTGACTACCACGGTAAATATTTCATTAGCATTTTTATTAGTTCTCTTGGTGACCCTATAAGACACTTTGACTCTACTGTGGTGACGGCACGCTACCTCTCTCTCTCTCTCTCTCTCTCTCTCTCTCTCTCTGTACACACACACTCACACATTCTCTCTCTCTCTCTCTCTCTCTCTCTCTCTCTCTCTCTCTCTCTCTCTCTCTCTCTCTCTCTCTCTCTGTACACACACATACTCACACATTCTCTCTCTCTCTTCTCTCTCTCTCTCTCTCTCTCTCTCTCTCTCTCTCTCTCTCTCTCTCTCTCTCTCTCTCTCTGTACACACACACTCACACATTCTCTCTCTCTCTCTCTCTCTCTCTCTCTCTCTCTCTCTCTCTCTCTCTCTCTCTCTCTCTCTCTCTCTCTCATTTCATCTATCACCACCCCCCCCCCCCTCACACACACATACACACACAAGTTGGCGATCCACACACACCGAATCCAATCGACGAAGAACGAGCAAGTTTCTGAAAATACACGTGAGGAATTCTTATGCCTCAGAGAAAAGGGGAACCTCTCCTCTCTAAGATTTCTGTAGCAAAGGGAGATGAAGGCCTCGTATATGTATGTGTATAATTTTCCTGTATGCACGGATCGAGTTTTGAGGATGTGTACGAAAATATATATAAAGAATCTTGTACTGTATATTTTTTTTTTCCTTTTATATATATACAGATACTTACTTTTTTTTTATATACTTACAAATCCGTGATGATATATAGTATAATTATTTTGGGGGTGGAATATATGTCTCCTGGGATAGTTTGGAGAAATTAATGTACTATGTGTATCCACCAAAACTGTATACTATTCACCTTAATTTTTACAAACCAGCAAGCCTAACTAACACTACTCTAACTAACTAACTAACTAACTGACTGACTGACTGACTGACTGCCTAACTTACTGCCTAACTAACAAATTAACTAACTAACTGCCTAACTAACTAACTAACTACTGACTAACTAACTAACTAACCGACTGACTGACTGCCTAACTTACTGCCTAACTAACAAACTAACTAACTAACTGCCTAACTAACTAACTAACTGACTAACTAACTAACTAACTGACTGACTGACTGACTAACACGAGAGACAGACGAGTAATCCCATGCGAATTTTTCCATTTTTTTTTCCCAATCACCCACCCAACCCAACCACAGTGAACCCCCCCTAAGCTAAAGTTAAGGGGCAATAAAGTGGGTCTTATTCCACCTGGGAGTGTTATTTTTAGTGTGGTCTCTTCTGTCCTGTACTGCCATGCATGCTCTCTCTCTCTCTCTCTCTCTCTCTCTCTCTCTCTCTCTCTCTCTCTCTCTCTCTCTACACGTGGCATTTGGCGCCCCCTCGGAACCTGTAGCCACTCCTTCCTTCCCTTTAATTTCAATGCTTTACTTGTCCCTCCTTAATTCCCCTCCATGTCCTATACGTGCCTACTTTTATCTCTTCATTTGTCCCTCCTTTCTTTCCATTTCCTTCGTGCTCCTTTTTTTTCTCTTCAACTGTCCCCTTCTTTCATCTACTCGTATTTCCTTAATTGTACCTGTTTTAATTTCTTCATTTGTCCCTCCTTTCCTTCCATTTCCTATAGGTGTCTGTTTTCATTTCTTCAGCTGTCTCTCATTTCCTTCCATTTCCTTCATATTTATTTTCATTTTTCAACAGTACCTTAACCCCTTAACACTGCCTGCCTTCAATTTATAAGATATAGACATAGTTATACTGTAAGTTATAGATATATAGTTATAGTTCTCGTACATAATTATGAGTTATAACACTACCTGCCTTCAGTGTATAAGTTATAGTGATATAGTTATGTTATAGTTATGCAGTTATATATAGTTATTATGAGTTGTCGGCGTGGAGGGGGAGGAATTGGTGGGGTGGGGGGGGGAGGGAGGAGGAAGTGGGGGGGGGAGGATGTGGGGGGGGGGGTGGGAGGGGGGGAGGAGGAAGTGGGGGGGGGTGGGAGGATGTGGGGGTGGGGGGTGGGGGTGGGGGGTGGAGGAGGAGGAGGAAGATGAACGAGACTTATGCCCGTGACTGTGGTGGCTCCTTACCATAACAAGTGGCCATCGTTGAGATAAAGGATTGCCTCTTTTACACCCCCGTAAAGGAAGTACGTGTGGTGATTGGTGCGTCGATACCAAGTTGACGAGAGGCGATACCATTGAGACCAAGAGGAGAGAATAGAAGAGGGGGCCATGCAGTGTGTGTGTGTGCTTGGGAAATATTATAAACTGGGATTAATTTTGAAGTGTGTGTTTGTGTGTGTGTGTGTGCTTGGGAAATATTATAAACTGGGATTAATTTTGAAAGGATGAGAGTAGTGTGTGTGTGTGTGTGTGTGTGTGTGTGTGTGTGTGTGTGTGTGTGTGTGTGTGTTTGTGCTTGGGAAATATTATAAACTGGGATTAATTTTGAAAGGATGAGAGTAGTGTGTGTGTGTGTGTGTGTGTGTGTGTGTGTGTGTGTGTGTGTTTGTGTGTGTGTGTGTGTGTGTGTGTGTGTGTGTGTGTGTGTGTGTATGCTTGGGAAATATTATAAACTGGGATTAATTTTGAAAGGATGAGAGTAGTGTGTGTGTGTGTGTGTGTGTGTGTGTGTATGTGCTTGGGGAAATATTATAAAACGGGGATTAATTTTGAAGGAATGAGAATAGAGGAGGGGCCCATGCATATGTTTGTGTGTGTGTGTGTGTGTGTGTGCGTGTGTGTGTGTGTGTGTGTGTGTGCTTGTTAAATATCATAAACCGGTGATAAATTTTTGAGACACTATAAGTAAGAATGGAATGAGAGTAAGAAAAAGGAATATAAAAGTATGGGAAATGTGAAAGGGGGGGGGGGGAGAATATATTTGAGAGCATAATATCAGAAGAATGAAATGCATGAGAGTGTAGGAAGTGGAGCAATGTAGGGAAGGTAAAATGGGAAATATTTTTTTTTGTTTTGAGAGGACACGAGAAGATTACGACAGAAAGGTAAAGAAGGAAGACGAGGGGGGGGAAATATATATAATGGGGTTACCAGAAGAGAGAGAGAGAGAGAGAAGAGAGAGAGAAGAGAGAGAGAGAGAGAGGTCATTGTGAAGATGCTTAGTAAGAGGGGATACGAGATGAATAAATTATGAAACAACGAGGAGACAAACAAACATTAAAAAGGGAGGACGAGCTAGGAAGGTAATAGTGAAGGACCTATTACCTGCACCATATGGGCGTCAATGGGTCGTGAATAGCGTGAAATATATGAGAGAGAGAGAGAGAGAGAGAGAGAGAGAGAGAGAGAGAGAGAGAGAGAGAGAGATGGTGTGGATAAGGATGGTGGCTATCAGAATCAATCATCACACTGTCATGTACGAGTGACAGCAATAAGGGTCTAGGCCTAGGGAATGGGAAGGAAATCTCTTTTTTTAGGGCTGCTTTCCCCTCTCCTCCCCTCCTTTCCTTTCCCTCATTTCTATAGCTCTCCTTCGTCAACCGCTTCTCCTTTCCTCCGTCATCCGCCTCTGCTCTCCTTCTCTCCCCTCCGCTCCCCTCTATTACCCTCCTCTCCTCTCCTCTCTCCTCTCCTCTCCTCTCCTCTCCTCTTCTTTCCTCTCCTACCCTTTCCTCTCCTTTCCTCCGTCACCAGCCTCATTTCTCACAACTTAAATCTTCTTCCCTCACACTTACTGACCCACGAAGCCTACTGTACATCAGCTTCCACTAATAATAATAATAATAATAATAATGATAATAATAACTACATATACACATCCGGTTTTGAGGGCCTGGGTCATGATTATTATATAGAACATGCAGTCCATTTCTCCATTTATTTTTTCCCCTCGTGATATAATATATTTGTTGGTGAAGGGATGGGTGCGAGAGTGGTGAAGTGAAATACGGCATCACCACCACCATCACCACCACCATCATCATCACCACCACCATCACCACCATCACCACCACCATCACCATCACCATCACCATCACCATCACCACTATCACAATCACCATCACCACCACCATCACCATCACCATCACCATCACCACCATCACCACCACCATCACCACCATCACCACCACCACCGCCTTTGAAAAATAACCTAATTCGTTTTCATTTATTTCTGGGGAACGTGAGTAACGAGCAGAGAGTAGCAGCAGGGCAAGATGGACTGGGTGAAGTCACTCGTTTTACCCCTGCATGCATGGGAGAGAGTAAAATGATAATACACATACTGTCTTTTGCGAATCATAATGTACAGTACAGTTCCTATATTATGAAACCATGTCACTGATGACTCGCTATAACTATAGAAGAAAATGTAAATAAATGCAATACTCAGTAAGTGAAGATATAACTACGAGTGTTATTATACTGGTGATTTTGACATAATTAATGGGAAATTATCTTGTTGGTAAATTGGAGGGTTACTGATTCCTCCAAACTATATGCCAGGAAACAGACACCCTTAATGGTATACTAATAGAGGGTCAGTTTTATGGCATAGTTTGGAGGAATCAGAGACCTTCCAATTCACCATAAAGAGAATTTCCCCTTAATTTAAATGGTTTCCTAACCTGCCTGCACACGGGACACTTTTTTTTTTCGGGCAGTGGCATATGATAATCATTGTTGACACCCTAACTAATGCCATATTGCACACGAACGTAATAATTTCGAGCTCATCTCCATTTTTTTTTTTTTTTTTTTGTCATTGTCAATCTTGTGTGTTTGCATTCAGATTTTTGTAATTTTCTCTGAGGTGTAGTCTAGTTAGGTTCTCCTTCATATTTTTTCATATTTGTCCATTTTCTGTATAGTTAGCGAGAGTCACCTAAAAATTTTCTCCCCAAACTTACCTAATGTGAAATCAGAATACATACTGGTACTGTACTCGGTTCGTAAGCATAGATAGATCTGTATTTCCATTGTTCCTGTTGCATGACAGGAGGAGGCTGGAGACACCAGCAGAACAGGGCAGTACTCCTCTACTCCTCGGGTGGACACTGGACTGGTGATAGGGAGGGTTGGAACTCCCCTAAGTCCCGTTTCACTTGTCTGTCCACCTTTGCTGATCTTTTTCGTGTCTCACATACACTGAGAGTAGTCCAACATACTCCCAAAGACATCACTCTCTTCCTATTTTCATAATATAAACAAACACACTACACACCACACCCTTTGTCCAAATACATATCACCCCAAAATTTAAAAAAAATAAAAATATGAAGATAATTAAAAATCAAGCCTCGGAGGCCCCTGGGGATGGGCCAGTAAACTCCCCTCTGCCTTTTCTGTCCAACTCCCTAGGCCTAATGCAAGAGCTAACCGGTACTCTCAATCTTTCATATACGCAACTGGTCAACTCTGGAACACTCTACCTTCATCCATCTTTCCACCTTACTACGACTTATGTTCCTTCAAACGCAATGTGTCAAGGCATCTCGAACGAAATTGGACATGATTTAGGACTACTCTCTCACTCTACTATAATTTTTTTTTATACGCAGGTGGGGACGACGAGCGGGCTCACAGCCTTTAGTCCCCATCTTTCTAGATATAGAAAAAAAAAATCCAATGAGAGAATGAATAATACTCCACTTGTGCCAATGAAGATAATTTACTAATTTCGGAAAACGCTATCAATTAAAATCTTATTAATGGCCGGATTGGAGACAAATATAATTAATTAATGGTGTCCTTTTATATTCAATTGTTGTTCATGCAAGTTCTTTTTCAATATCTTGATATCAACAAGGAATTACTATATTATTTTCCTTTAAACACGTAGGAATAAATAATTAAGTTACTAACATTACTTTTATTAATTATAAAAAATAAAAATATTAAATTGTCTCTTTATTTCGTGGCACTACAAAATGTTGTGACGTGGACAGGATTGGTTAGGTTATCTATAAAAATAATCTGCTATTCTGCTGGATGTGATAATTACATGTGCTTGTTTGTGGTGATAACACTGACCACTTTGATATAATAGATTATTTTAACTTCTCTTGGAAAGTTAGATATAAGTAAGTTTAATCACTAAAGCTCAGGGGCATTATATAAGGTTATTACAGCTTTAATTACAACTTCAGTTACTTATAATATAGAAAAATATAGGATATGAAAGATTACTGTAAGGTTATTTATGTGAATTAGTTTGTATCAGGTTTGAATACTACTCTTATATTACATAATAAAATTGTATTCACCGGCATCTCACTCGATTTTCCAAAATTATCAGAATTTACCTTAGATTCTGCTTCCACATTTAAGGTATTTACTGTATTTCTGAAAATTTTAGACGTGTTAAGGCAATTATTTAAGGAAGTTTGAGAGGAAATTATACCCTAAGCTGGGGAATTTCGTCAAGCAGACCCGGCAAGTTGGCAACACTGAGTCCCCAACAACAACATTGACAACAACAACAACAACAGAGGGAAGAGACAACATATAAATATCTATCTATCATTATGTTGTCATTTCAGACCCCCAGCAGCCTTGTTTATCCCTGTATTTTGACCTGTTTTATTACCAAGGGAACCACCACCACCATGACAACACACTCTCAATAGTAGTCAAGGTATATATGTGTTGTGATATACTGTAGATGATAATACATTGGTCATACTATTATTATTACTCTTATTGCTACGTATATGTGTGTGTTATGATTATTATTACATGTGTGTTATGATTATTATTACGTGTGTGTTATGATTATTATTTCGTGTGTGTGTGTTATGATTATTATTACGTGTGTGTGTGTGTGTTATGATTATTATTTCGTGTGTGTGTGTTATGATTATTATTACGTGTATGTGTGTGTGTTATGATTATTATTACGTGTGTGTGTGTTATGATTATTATTATGTGTGTGTGTTATGAATATTATTACGAGTATGTGTGTGTGTTATGATTATTATTTCGTGTGTGTGTGTTATGATTATTATTACGTGTATGTGTGTGTGTTATGAATATTATTATGTGTGTGTGTTATGAATATTATTACGTGTATGTGTGTGTGTTATGATTATTATTACGTGTATGTGTGTGTGTTATGAATATTATTACGTGTATGTGTGTGTTATGAATATTATTACGTGTATGTGTGTGTGTTATGAATATTATTACGTGTATGTGTGTGTGTTATGATTATTATTACGTGTATGTGTGTGTTATGAATATTATTACGTGTATGTGTGTGTGTTATGAATATTATTACGTGTATGTGTGTGTGTTATGAATATTATTACGTGTATGTGTGTGTGTTATGATTATTATTACGTGTATGTGTGTGTTATGAATATTATTACGTGTATGTGTGTGTTATGAATATTATTACGTGTATGTGTGTGTGTTATGAATATTATTACGTGTATGTGTGTGTGTTATGAATATTATTACGTGTATGTGTGTGTGTGTGTGTTATGAATTATATTACGTGTATGTGTGTGTGTTATGAATATTATTACGTGTGTTCTGATTATTATTACGTGTGTGTGTGTTATGAGGGTATTTATTGAAAGAATTACCGTTTTGTAGCAGTGTTACCAGATCCGGCTATGTCCCAGTATTTTGCCCCGGTCATTTAATGTACTTTACCACGGTAGTCTGCCCAGGTTAGGTCCCGGTAGTCTGATGCGGTCTAGGTTAGGTTAGGTAAGGTAATGTCAGGCTAATTTCAATATGCCTTATCTTGGAAATGGGGCATTTGCGGTGGAAATGCCATAGAAGAAAATAGTCTTAGAATGGTATAAATTAGTGGGTAAAGAGGGTAAAAACATCGTAATAGAAAACAGCCATATAATAGATAATGACCTTATTCAATTACCATATGCTTTGGCCTATCATGTGTGAAGAAAGTGTTTGGCTATTATTAATACTATTATTTTTTTGTCGATGTTCAACCGTGTACGTCAGTGCTGGGAGGGAAAATACGGAGTTTAAAACATTCGTGAGATTCGAAGCCTGAAATAATATGCTTTTAACGGTACAGTCGTGGCACATAGCCTAGTCCTTGGGCCATATGCAAAAACATTGGTGGTGCATACATTGGTGTGTTACCTGTACGGTGACTCCATAGACAAACAATAGAGCCATCATACTGGTACCACACCATTGTATACACCACAAAAGTTTTTGTATACAGCCCTGTGACCAGACTACTTCCCGTTACACCCTGGTCAAGGACTATGTGCCGCCACTGTACCTAATTAAATGTAGAATTGGATAGTAATGATCCCCAGGTCAATTTTATACTGTACAGTAGTGTAGTAATCATCGGCTTTTGTGTCCCAAGTAGTACAGTAGGATTTTTATTATTACTGTTTGCCCATAATCACGTACTGTACAGTGCCGGACTAATGTTCTGTCCCGCAGCCAGCCACAGTGGGCCAGCCTTCTGAACCACTTCAGACTCGGACAACAAAGCATCAGATGAATGTTTGGGTTATAAACAACAGATGGGAATCAGAATGATAAGGAAATATGAAATTTATTCTGGAGCTTAGTTGTCCGACCCTGAAATGGTTCACAAGGCTGGTGCCCTGTGGCTGGCTGCGGGACAGAACATTAGTCCGACACTGTACATCTGTGTGTTAATCGTGTTCTGTTACTTTTTAAACCTAAAGAGTGGGGAAGAGAAATACTGTACTATGATATAAGGAGTGAAGATGGCAGATTTTCCAAGTCCTGAAGGGCATTATAGGTTAGGCCCTAAAGTTTAACCCATAGATTTTCTTGCATACAATACCTGACATTAGGCCATATTCAAGAACATTCATGGTGCATACGATGGCATGGTACTGGTACAACGACTCCATAGATACACTACAGAGCAATCGTACCGGTACCATGCCATCGTCAGCACCATGAATGTTCTTGATTATGGCTCATTATTACACAAGAATCTAATTATGTCCCTGCCTTTCTTTCAGGTCCATACTACAATCATGGCGGCCTAAGAGCGGGGGAGCACCCAAGGTCCCCCATTTGGGGTCTTAAATCTGAGCAATGGCTCCCCTGTGCTCTCTACATTACTTATAATTCTATACATTTAGTTGTGGATGACCTGTAGAACTCTAGTTGTGAGCTGTGCCATATTATTGTGTGTGTGGGCTAATCACTTAATAGAGATGGATTGATTACATTATATTGCCTTGAACCTAACTTAGTGTCAGTTCAATTTGAACTTATATGCTGTCAGACATTAAAAATAGAAATGTTGAATCTTTCGGCATTGAGTTTCATCGCTACAAGTTGAAATGTGAGAAAATAGACAGTTTAATTTTGTAAACAATCACAGTTGTCATAAGCTGGTGTTGAAGTGATAATGGTGCAGTTTGTTAGTATCTACAGTACAGCAAATCTAATGGAAAATTGCTGTGCTGTGTGAAAGTGCATTTCTTCTGTCTTTCATGTGCAACATTTATGGCTGTGAATTTAACTCAAGCATTGCTTCCGAGCTTACAAAGTAGGTAGCTAGTAAATACTTAAGTACTGGAAAGGCCTACTGTACTTAGAAATTTAAATTAGTGACCTGTGGGTATATACTGTATATTTTTCTATGTTAGGCATGAAATTAGAACATTTATATTCTGTCTGGATTCTGGACTAGTTTTTGAAATAAGTTTACAACATTTGACCTGCTAGTGGATAAGGATATCACTAGCTTTTGTCACTTGTGATTAGTGTTAAGCAAAGAAGGATTTGTGGCCCATTGTCCTCTTGATAGTATGCTACTTCAAAAGTTATGTTAGATTGAGGTTATATTTTGATAGAGGCTGTGTTGGATTAAGGGCAGTGTTGGATTGAAAGCTCCATTATAATGAGGGAGTCAGAAATGTTGAATGAGTGAGCGAAGAGGAAGACCAAGATGAATCGAGGGAAAGAAGTGGAATGCACCCAAACCTGTCGGTCACGCCAACATGGAGCCAGGATCACTGCAGCCATCATCAGGGGGACCGAGGCTCAGGTTATTGCTTATATGAAGGTGAAGGAAATATACGTCTTGGATTTACCTGTTTTTGGTGATTTTATTTTTTCTCATTAATGTTGTCAGTAGCATAAATATGAAATGTTATTGGTATATTGAAATTTTTACAGGATAATTATATGAATGTGAAAGATCTAATACTTCATTTGCATTTTCTTTTTACTCCCTGTAAGGCACAATTATTTGAAGTGATAAAGGTAATACAGCACTTAAATCTTGACACCACTTCAGACCCAGATCAATTACATTATTAATTAAGTTCTTCATATTTCTATTTCCATGTTCTCACCTCAAATTTACTTACCCTCTTTTTTAACTCCTCATCAGTGCTGGAGAGGGCTTACCTTTACATGGTTTTGATGACAAGCCTGACAAGATAGAAATAGCATACAAACTACTATCTCACTTTCCTTATTCCACTGACTGTAGAAAGTTGGCCCACAGAATACTACTTTTATGTACCAGACTTGACAGAAATTTATATAATGTATTCTGTCTTACAGAGTTTATGCCAGCGATGTTGTTATGTTGCTGATGAAACAGGGAAAACTGCACTACACACTGCTGCATCCTGTGGGAAGAAAAAGGTACTGTACCTACACACACAATACAGGAGTGTAATTACTATATACTGTAAACTGTACAGGTGGCCCCTGTACTATAATGATGTATGAGCATGTAGCTGTGTTGATGAGTTGAGTGTGAAAATAACAAAAAATCTACTACTGTTATCTAAGAAGAATACAGTGCAGTATTTACTGTACATGGCTCATCCATCATGTCAAATTATTTTTATTAATATATCCCCTGATACTGTACATTTTTTAGCTATTATGCAATCTGAAATGCTGCTGTTAGTGTTTTCTTTCCAGTCAGTCAAACAAGCAGTTACCCATTCATATAGCGTGAAAACTTAAGTAATACAGGTAGTGAAATTATTAAAATTGCGAGGCACTCAGGTGTGGAAATGTAAAAAAAGAAATTTTTGGTCGTGTATAATGAATTTTTATTTAGAACTGATAATTTCATATTAACATGTGGAAATTTAATATATACAGATAGTGAAATGGCTGATATCAAAAGGTGTTCCACTAAATCAACGGGACCTGGAGAGTGGCTATACTCCACTACACCGTGCACTCTTCTACGGCCATCTGCATGTTGCCTGCATTCTCATTCAGGTGACCATGCCATGCACTTATGATGCATTTTTTTGTACCTAGTGAAAGTGCACTTGTTCCTTTAAAGCTCATATCAGACTTTAAAATGCATGTTTTGAATAAATTTGTGTAAACATTTTGAGTCATTTGCCTTGGTGTGCATTGTACAGGCATTACAATATTTAATTTGTGTTTTTTATTTCTATCCTTTTCATATTAGTTTCTTTCTCCACAGGCTGGATGTAGTGTCTCCACACTAGATTATGATGCTCTCACTCCACTTGATCACGTCAACTTTGATCGACATCCAGTTGTGTCCTTCACCGGGTCCCTGCCTACTCATGTCTATGTATGGGGCAGCAACACTAATTATAACCTGGGACAGGTGAGACATTTCACTTGGTTATGATAGAACACTGTAAAGTTAAGCCATAGGGAGATTGCTGTTGTTGTTGTTGTTGAAGTTCCTCAAGCTGTCTGGCCGAGCAGCCCCGAGCTCCTGAGGAAAGTCATGGCCTGAACCGGGCTTTCCCACAGTGCCCTCAGAGAGTGTATGTTGTGTTGTTGGCGAGTGTGGTTGTGTGCGTTGCAGTCTTCAATAATGTGGTTAATAGAATGGGGTGCTGTGTTGCATCCCGGACAGGCATCAGCAATGGCTCCATCCAGCCTCTTCTGATATGTCAGAAGGACCGGGTGATGGCCACACCGCAGCCTGGCCAGGTGGACTCTGTCCTCACGGGGAAGGGAGGATTCGGATGGGTGGATGTCAGGAGGTCGTGCATGCAGCTGAGTGTTGTTTTTGAGTGTTTGGATGGATTGATGAGTGATTTGAGTATGGATGTGTTTTTGGAGATTGGTTTGGGGTGGGCAGGGTGTAAGAGATGATGGTATTTGTGTATGGTATCGTGTACTGGGTGTTGTTTTGATGTTCCTTGGCATGTGTGGGTGTTGTGCCATGTAGTGTAGTGGATGGTGTGGGTTTGTGGAGGCTGCAGCAAGTGTTTGTGTGCCTCTCATGTCAAGGTGATCCTTGAATTTGAGGACTTTGGTTTCATAGTGTAGGTGGTCTGTGGGTGTGGTAGTTGTGCAGCCTGTGATTGTCTTTAGGGCTCTGTTCTGTATGGTTTGAAGGGTGTTGTAATGAGTCTCAGTGAGGTTTGAAGCCCAGGCAGGGTTTGCATAATCCATCACTGATCGAATATATTGTTTGATACTGTGGTTGTGGTTTCCTTGTTGTGTCCGAATGTTGTGCTGGCAAGTGATCTGAGGGCTTTAAGTCTTTGCATGCATTTGTTTTTGATGGTCGTAATATGTTGTTTGAATGTCATGGATGTATTGTATGTTATGCCAAGTATTTTGGGTGTGTGTGTGTGTTGTATAGGTGTGTTGTTTATGGTGAGGTGTGGTGTGTAGCGGTGTTCTGCGTTCCAGTTGGTGAGAAGGGTGACAGTTGACTTGGTGGGTGCTATTTTAAGTCTGTTTGTGGTGAACCAGGCATTAACAGTGTTGAGGTAGGGTTGGAGGATGAGAGTGGCTGTGTCTGCGTTTCTGTGTGTACATGTGAGTGTTATGTCGTCTGCGTAGGAGGCTATGTGTATTTGTGGTGCCTGGGGTGTTGGTATGTCGTGCATGTATAGGTTGAAAAGGGTGGGTGAGAGTACAGATCCTTGGAGGACACCATTGGTGATATTTTTAATGTTAGATGACTGACCAGCAAATGTAACATGGGCTACTCTTCCTCCCAAGAAGCTGGCCAGCCATCTTTTGGTGTTATTATGCATGTTTGTGTTGTATATTTTGTTAGTGAGGTTGTGGCGGGGGATGGCATCAAATGCTTTACTAATGTCCAATGTAACTAAGAGTGTTCTGTGTGGGGGTCTATCTGAGTTGATGCCATCAAAAATTCTTTGTGTGAGGTCTGTAAGAAGGGTGTTTGTTGAGTGTAGCGGTCTGAAGCCATGTTGTGAAGATGCAAGGGGGATGTGTGGTGTGATTAGTTTAATGATGAGGCGCTCAGTGATTTTGGAGGGGGTACAAAGGAGGGTGATGGGACGGTGTGATGAGGGTAGTGTGGGGTCTTTATTTGGTTTGGGGATGGTGATGATGTTTCCATGTTTCCAGATGTTGGGTAATGTGTTGTGTGAGTAGCTGTAGTTTGCTATGTTAGTGAGTGCTTGTATGCCTTGTGGTCCAAGGTGTTTAAGGTGTATGTTACTGATGTTGTCTGGACCACAGGCAGGTGAGTGTTTTATGTTGTGAATGATGTGATTTGTCTGATGATTTGTGAATGGTGTATAGTCTGGGTCAGTGGGGAAACGTCTCTTGCGTCTAATGACTCGTCTGTCTTCAGGATGAGGGTGAAGGTGGCTGACGTGCGAAAAATGTTGGATGAGTGTGTTTGCTTGTTGTTTGTTAGAGGGTATAGTGTCTGTTGTTGTGATGGCTGCATGTGATTGTGTAGTGTTGCTGTTGGACAGTGTGATGCTGTTTAGTGTTTTGTAGAGTTTGCTGGTGTTGGTTGTGTGGTTGAGTGTGTTGACAAAACTTTGCCAGTTAAGTGTTTTTTGTTCTTTAATTTTGTTGTTTATTTGTGTATTTAGTGCTTGTATTTGGTTTATTATGTGTTGTGTAAGAGGAGTTGGGGATGTGTGTTTAAGTGTGTCACGTTGTTTGATGAGGTCTTGAATTTCTGTTGTAAAGTTGGGGTTGTGTTTTCTTCTGTTACCTCTAGGGATGTGCTGTTTGTCTGCGTTTTGTATAATTGTATTGAATTTTTGAACAGCTGTGTTGATGTTTGTGATGGGTGTACTGTTCAGTGTTTCGAAGTGTTGTTCTGTTTCCATAGTGAAGGTTTCCCAGTTGGCACTTTTGTAATTTGTGTATGTGTGTCTGTGGCCAACTGGGGTGATTCTTGTTTTAGTGGTGATTATGATTGGAAGGTGGTCAGAGTCGAGGGTTCTGACCACTCTCCATGATGTTCTGGGGGCGCGGTTGGGAGAGCAAAAGGATATGTCAGGAGAGGATGGTTGGAAGAGGGCTTGGTGAGGGATATGAGTGTGTTGATGTGGGTTGTTTAATGAAATGAGGTTGTCAGTTTGTGCAAGATTTCAAGCCCTCTGTCTGTGTCGGGGTTGTTGACATACCAGGCCGACGTCTTGGCGTTGAAATCACCACCCAGGATGAGGTCAGGTTGGTTGGTGATCAGGTGGAGCTGGGGGGAGAAGTTTTGGGGAACTGTTGGGCTGGTTTGGAGGGGGGATGTATAAATTAACTATTGTAATATTGGATGATTTCCCAGTGCGGACTTTGATGCTTTGAATTTCTGTGGTGGTGTCGTGGTGGGGGAGGAGGGATTTGAGTTCTGCACTGGTTACTATATAATTAAGGGATTTATGGACTAGGGTGATGAGTCCACCGCCATTGCTGTTGGCCCGGTCCTGTCTGATGGTGGTGAAATTGGTGAATGTAGGTGTTTTGTTTGTGTTGCGTAGTTTTGTTTCTTGTAAGATGGCAATGTGTATATTATGTTGTATGATGAAGTGTGTTAGTTCTTGTTTTTTGGTGTTTATGCCATCTATGTTTAGTTGAAGTATGTTAATGTTGTGTGTGCGGTGTGTGTTAGGTGCTGCTGCACGGGGGAGAGGAGAGTGTGGGGGGGAAGGAGGTGGAGGTGGAGGTGTTGTTGGTGTTGGAAGTAAGGGTGATTGAGGTGGGAATGTTGGTAAGGGTGATGAAGGTGTGGGTGTTGGTAAGGGTGATGGAGAGGGTGGTGGAGGTGGGAGTGATGGAGAGGGTGGTGGAGGTGGGAGTGATGGAAGAGGTGAGGGACATGTGGAACAGGTCCATGTGTTTGTGTAGTGTTTCATGGATGCTAATGTTGTACATGATAAGTGGGTCCAGTTCTTGCAAGAGTTGCATTGAACTGAACCCTTTGTCTGCCTACTTGATGTGATGGGTTTAGAGCATGTCGGACATGTGTATTTGTTTATGGGTCCAGGATTGCTTTCAATGTCTCCAGCTAGAAGAAGCCGAGAAATGACAGCCGGAGAATCATTCCTCGGTGATGAAAAAATGTGTGGTTGTGTGTGTTGTGTGAGGGTGTGGTATTGCCCGGGTGACCGAAGCCGTTCCCAGGGACTCGCTCCCCCTGGTGGGGGGCGGGGGGATGTTGTGACGGTTTGGCCCCCATAGCTTCCTTCCTCGGGAGCCTTGGGGGGTGGTCCCACGGGGTAGACGCCGCCACTCCAGGACTGGGAGATTGCTGTTGAGGACAGTACTTGTTCTGAGCTAATATCAACAGGATGCATCTGATATTATGATAAAGCTTCCAAACTTCTTAGTATGACCAATCTGCTTGGGGGAAAATATTTTATATATTCTGGTGTGTAAAATAAAGCTCTTAAAATGGATAATGGTGTAAAATTCCTTGTCAAAACTGGAAAATAGAAATATGTGGCTGGGTACCAGGCAGTCACGAGCAGTTGCGATCTTTGGAATTTTTGAAAATACCGGTACACTAAATGTGAAAACTATTTTATATATAAGACTTTGTTTTGACACATGGTTCAATAATTAACTTTTGATGTTTTTCACATTTTTCAGCAAGCTAAACAAAAACCAGAGTGTGTAGAGGCACTCCACCGGGAAGGACACTGGATAACCGATCTGGCCATGAGCAAGTTCCACACAGTGTTTGTCAGCAGCAATGGACGCGTGTACACATGTGGCCATGGGCAGGGCGGCCGGCTGGGTTTGCACACCAATGCTCCCGTCATCACTCCACAACCTATCAAAACATTCTCATCCATCAATGTTGTCAAGGCTGCTGTTGGACCGGATCATTCTCTCTTTTTAACAGACTCAGGCCAGGTAAATAACATTAACCCCTCATCTGCTAGTACTGTACTGGGTTTTGTTACTGTATCTTAACTCAAAAGAGTTTATCATATCTGGAAGTACTGTACTTAGAAAGGTAATGGTTGCTAAAGTCTATTGACCTTTTTATTCAAGTATTGTCATCTATTCCTTTGCAGCATTATTAAGTCTTGTAAATTTTATTCAACTAAGGAAAAGTCAGTGACGATCAATAAATTGATTAACCTTTATATGTACTCTAATCCACATTAAGTCTAGCACTTTCAGATACATTTTACCATAGCTTTAAAAAGTTATAATTTTATGTTTATTTTGTACAGGTTTATAGTTGTGGCAATAACATTCACCACCAACTTGGTCACAACCCACCACCAGAAAATGTATACACTCCAAAACTGGTAATGTGGCACAAGTCACAAAAAGAGGTGTTTGCTGGTATAGGTGCAGCCAAATATCATTCAGTCATGTGGACGTCACGCATGTTGTACACCTGCGGATTGAATGCAGGACAGTTGGGATTTTTCAAGAATACCAATGAACCCACAGTTATCATACCAAGGAATGTAACCTCAATAGTTTTGAAAGAAGATGGTAACCTTGCCTGTGTGGGAGTAAGTGATGGGGCCACAGTACTATCAACCTCACATGGAGATGTTTATGTACTGCATCAGTACCAGATCAGAAAGGTAACATCCAAAATGCTTGGAATTGTCAAAATTGCTTGTGTTGGAGGGTATTTGGATTCCAAAGTGGGGGTAGCTGGACTGAAAGAACATGGTGGAGATGACCTAAAAATTGCAGTTCTAACAGGAGAAGGAGCTGGGCATCTTTATATATGGACACAGCAGTCATCGTGTTTGTCTCGCTGTCTTTTCAGCATCAGCCGGAAAATAAGTGTGGTAGACTTCTGCTTGAGCCGCCATGGATTTAGTATAGTCACAGATGAAGGAGAAGCATTTTCAGGTGTTTTACTTCTAAATCGTGAACGTAAGTCTTCTAACAAAACTACCATAAAGAAAGCCTTTGGACCGTTCCGACAGTTGTTTGAATTTTTGGATCCTGCTTCATGTGTCACCCTACGGTTGACTCGCCTCCCTACCCTCCACCGGACCACATCCATAATGTGTGATCCTAAGGGGGATAACTTTGCAGCACTACAAAATGACCCAAGCAGTTTCCTTCTTGATCTTCCTGAAGTAAGCCCAAGCTCTTGGAAAGCTGATTTCAGATCTTTCCTTGAAGAGGCAAGTGAAATGGATTCAATACATGATGTGCTGATTATATGTGGATTACAAAAGATTCCTGCTCACTCTTACATGCTGGCTTCTCGCAGTGGTTACTTTCGTAGTCATCTTTGTGTGGATAAAAACAATCAACCTACAGGTGACAAAGAGAATCCTTCTCCGAATGCATGGAGCGTACTCAAAGAAAATGGAAAGATATGCTTTGTCGTCCCAGATGTAAATCCAGATTTGATGAAAGAGGTATTGACGTATATATATATTGGCACCTGTCCATTCCTCACTTTACCATCAGTCAGAAATGTGAAGAGAAATAAGGGCCACAATGTCAGTGAAAAAGTGAATATTAATACCACGCTAGAAGAGTCAGCATTTTCACACGATGATGAGAATATGAAAAGACAGACTGCCTCCAAATCAAGAAAGAAGAAAGGAAGGAAGGCATCTGAAGTCAAGTCCACCAATTCAACAAACTTCCAAAATATGAAGTCCCTTGCTTGGAATCTACAGATTTCTTCACTTGTAAAAGAACTGGAGAAAATGAAAATGTATAATCTTCTTGAAGAGAGTGATTTTGACAGTATAAAGTAAGTTTCTTGAAACAAATATTCTGTTTATTAATATATGCTTTAAATAAGCATACCATATATATTGCAATAAACTGAAATACAGTAATGAATATCAATAGTTGTACCTCCATTATCACATGAATTTGCTTCCCCAACCATAGCACAAAACAAATTGTGCAAACAGGAGTCTTGAAACTCCTATTATAGTACCCCCTAATTTTTCAGTTGTTATTCATTAATACACCTTGTACTTATGAAGTAGGTGCAGTTGCCTCCATTAGTGCTGAGCACAGCATCCAATGGGTTTGGCAAAATGTGGCACCGCTGTGTTTATTTACTTTAAGTAGTGTAATAGTAAATGAATGGACTAAACTCACTCCTGCTATAGTATCCTCCATAAGGATGCTATGAAAACAAACACAGTGGTGCCACATATCACCAAACCTACTGGACACTGTGCTCGTTGCTAGTGAAAGCAACTAGTTATAAAGTCGGCAAAAATAGTTTCGTTACCATCCTTTCAACAGTGTGATGTAGTGTTGGTACGTCTGACTGGTGAGTCAGGCGTGACGCGAGGGCCACCCAGACCCACCCTCCATGCCCCTCCCTCAGTGTCTCAGGCATTCAAGTAGGGATGATGATGTTTCACCCAGTGCTATTTTTTCTGGGTATATCATGGTTATTCTTGTTCTAAAATACTCAAATGTATTTCCTTATGTTTAATAATGAATAGTTAAATAGTAAGAGTTCTTGAACACTCGAAATTTAATTTAAAATCAGCTAAACTTTTGATATAAGAAAGTTGTCACTGCCGCGGCCCAAGTATTATCAGCCGGGGTGAAGACGATACCCATCTCGGATGACGAGGCACCAGCTGCCCAGTCGGCGGAGTACCAGCCCTACCGCACTTACCGATGTTAAAATTAATGTAGGGGTGGTAACGAAACTTTTTTTGCCGATTGTACAGCGAACCCTTGATAGATTATGTGTTCCACAAAAAGGGATTCAGGAATACAACTACCCCAATGCAGTTAAGACCCACTCAGTTAAAAGTTGGAGATTGGTATTGCAAACTTTTCCACATCGAAAAGGAATAGCCCTTCCACAGAATCATACTGTTTTAGACTATAACCATGAAGCCAAAACATTTGTCAACAGAGGTATGACTGTACAGTGCTTAGTAGATTGCATGTTTTTGTAAGACATAGGTGAGCTATTTTTTCCTTTTTATATTATGCATAAATTCACAGGGAACAGAAGATTCATGTTAAAGAAACCCCGTATCAACGTGAGAAGTATAAGAAGCTGTGGGATGTTATGATCAACAGCAAAAATGGAGACTTACTGGGCGCCCACAAGTGTGTCTTGGCAGCAAAACTTGAATATTTCCGCTGTATGTTTAGCGCAGGATGGCTGGAGGTAATGTTGACACAAATTTATTCGCAAATGATTATTCAGCATTTATAATGTTCATGTATGTGCAGAAACCAGAAACACTATTCCATTTTCTATTTTGTACAAAAGTTCATTCAAAAGTGTATTCCAATTCCATAACCTCCTTTTATCATGAGAGTTTACTTTTGTGGTACCCCTTCACAGGCCACTTCAAGTCAAACCCTGAACATACCACTCCCCACCAGCATCCTGACCATTCTCCTAGACTACCTTTACGAAGATGACTCGGCAAGGCTGCACCAGAGTCATGATCCAGAATTTGTTTGCAGTGTTTTGGCTGTTGCTGATCAGTTTCTCGTAACTAGACTGAAAGAAATATGTGAGAAGGTATTGGGCGGTCTGTTGACGTTGAAAAATGCTGCAGATCTACTTGAGTTTGCCTGTCGATGCAATGCAGAAAAGCTAAAGGTGACGGCCATCCAGTTTATTTGTCTCAACCTCCCTGCTGTACTGGAGAATGGGTAATGTACTGTGTTTTGTTTAATTAAGGGACAACTCCTGTGGTCAGATAGGGGGGCTATTGATACCTCCAAACAATGCCAGGATTCAGGCTACCTCAATATAAGAATAGCAGTTCTATTTTATAACATAATTAGAGGAAGCAATAACCCTCCATTTTGATCAAAAGAGTGTCTCCCTTAGCATAGAGAGGGTGAGAAATCAATGAGAATTATAGCCAGATAGGGGTACTACTGTTTCCTACAAATTGTGCCACAACATAATACAACCACATTAAATCAATCTCTTTCTTGTTATAAATTTAAGTAGTCTGTTGTGTCCAATTTGCTGACATCTTTCCATCATCATCTTCAACTTTGTCTACTTTGTCTTTTTACAATTTCTTGATGCATCAGTACAACATAACTCTCCTTTTTTATGGTAGAGAAATTAATGTCTTTGCTTCATAGTTTACTGTATGTTTTGGATTTCAGGTCACTGCTCTCAATTGACAATAGTGAGTTATTGGGCGAGATCAGTGAATATTACAGGAAATTTGTTCACCGCATGGCCTGTAGATTATTAACTCCATATGATTGTCATCCATACCCTGAAGAATTAGAACGGACTCTTGAAGAAAACCCAGTTACTTTACCTGAGTCAGATGAAGAATGGGAGGATGATACACCATCACCTAGAGGTAACTGTTGGACAACAGAAGTTTTCTTGTCGGTTATAATTGTCTGGCATTATAGTACACATAGCCTAAGCTCTTTCCTTCTTGAGAGCAGATTTTTTGCATTAATTGGTCGTGTAACTGGCGGTGTAACAGCTCAGGTCACCTGCTGGAGAAGATAGCTGAGATAGGAAAAATAGAAATAAATAGAGAGTTGAAAATAATTAACAGGTTTCATTTTGAAGCAACAACTGTATTTCAATTTTCAGAAAAGAGTACACCTGGTAGTGGAGGTCACAGCTCAACTCGCAGGAAGAAGCGCCCTCATCGTAACAGTCAGGGAGACGGTCGCAGTCGTAAAGCATCAACCTCGTCTTCTTTGTCTACCAGCTCCTTGGAGTATGATCCCTGTAAAGACTTGGAAAATGACCTGGAAGCCTTAAACTTTGATGATCTCAAAGAGAGAGACCCAATTGAGTCCACAGTTGAAAGATTTTCTGAATTGCATACTGTTGCTACAAGGGTAAATGGATCCTCTGTAGAACAACAAAAATGTCAGAGTAATACAGCTGATTTACCTGGTAAGTAATGTACCTTGCAGTACTTTTATTTGTGTCAGATTGTACCGAAAGCTTTCAAGTGTGTCTTTTTGTATATACAGTACTGTATATACTGTACGCTCAATGTTACAATACTGTACCTGTATGTGAAGTCTTCCAAAAGATAATGGAGATAAGTAAGGACTGCTTCTACGAGCTGCTTGATGTATGGTACTTTTTGTGATAATTACATGAAGCAGTTGACAGGGGACAGGGGTGCATGGAGGCGATTCATTTGTGGCCACCCCTTCGGAGATTGTGATAGATAGATAGATAAATTTTATACAATACCTGTACACTGTAAATTTTTTTTTTTTTTTTTTTGCAGACTTTCATGGATGGAAACAAGTTAACAGAAAGAAAAGCACATCTGGTTCTATGCTTCAGCAAGACTCACCAGATAGAGAAATCCCAGACTGCCAAAAAACAGATACCGGTAAAAAAAGTGATTACTTGCACAATATGGTCCTGCAGCCTTCCCAAGCAAATGATTCTAGTACCCCTGAGAGCAGTAGCAGGTATGTGTGGTAGTGGACAACTGTAGTTCTTTCATACTTGGATCTCCGAACTGATTTTTGCTTCTGTTACGGAAAAGTCCAGACACACCTTCATTCACCTTTATATTGTTATTTAGTTTCTGATGCTCTGAATTCACTGACTGATCATTTTCAATTAGGAGAGTAGTAGAGGTAACTTGCTTTCAACTATTCCCACAACCCTGATGGTTAGCTAAAAACACAGCAGCCGGACCACTAAACTCACTGATTACATTACTACCACTGTCCAGGAATAAGCAGGACAGAAAGGGAAAACAGGGTATAGTCACATCCAATAACTGTTATATTTGAGCTTAAGAAGTATTTTAGTTTCCTCTGAATAGAATAGTTTACTGGCTATAATGAAGAAAAAAATATCATCTGATGTGTAAAGAGTTAATGTTTTCAGAGTGATAATGTCTGCTATTAATGGTCACCCTATTTTGTTCCTTTTAAGTGTGAAGACTACAATCCCTCACTTTCCAACCTTGCAAGATGCTATAGTTTCAACACAGAAGACACTGCACTCCACAAAATCTGGGCAAGTTTTCAAAAAAGATTGATAATGAAAATCAGTGGATATAAATTTCATCAAGTACGATATAAAACAATTTTGAGAATATTATGCAACAGTATTAAGTAGTTTTGAAAGATTTAAAACTTATATTATAGAAATCTGAATTAAGTCTGGATCCCCTCTTTATGTGAATATAAATATTTGAATATAGTAAACAGTTTCTTATATATTACAGCAAAATTACCAAGCTCTCACAAAAACAACGAAAGAAATTAGCCGCTGAAGTCCAAGTAACACACAGTGCCAAAGAAGAGCAAGCAAAAATATTATCTAATCAAAGTTCTCCTTGGGGTAAATCCACGCAAGCATGGGGTAAGTTTCTATTACTGTACTTTAATGTGTTCATATGGATGGTTGCATAGTTCCCCCATACAAACTGCCTTTATATATTCACCAAGGCAAAAGAGATACAACTCTACACTTTATTTTAATTTTGATGTCCTCTGTCAAACAAAGGTATATTTGTGACTTATCTTAATTTATTGTTTCAGTAGTTATTTTAGACTGATTTTTTATAAATTATTGTATGTTAATCTGCAGTTTCAGCCCATTCCATCTCAATATGTTTGTGGGCTATGTTTCCTTTTCTGCAGTTCACCTGCAAAGTTTGTCAAAGTAACTATGTAAGGGATGGGCATGTTAAAAATATTGCTTTGTATAGGTACAGTACAGTAATTATACGCTGATTAAGCATCTAGATATATTTAATTTCAGGAATAGCAAACACTAATGTGGCAGATGTCCAGAGTCCCACCAGTGGTTCAACAACAACTCTGGCTGACATCATGAAGGCTGAAGAAACAAAAGTTGTAAAGAGTCCTCCAGTCACTATTCCCAAGGTTAAGCGAAGTGGAATCGGTACAGTCAGCAGCCAGTAAGTTTGAACTGTTACCTCGTTCTTGAATCAGAATGCAACATACATCTTCCTCACACCCCATCCAAACACTTCCTCCAGGCACCAGCACACTCTCCTGTACAAGATTTTGTTTTTAACATGTGAGGTGGGATACAAACACATTTTTCGAGCAGCAATGACATCAGACAACTAAGGCAACACTTTTAAATGGTGCCATTGTTGGTCTGACACAGAATCCATTATAAATTTAATGTTTTAAAATCTAATATCAGTAGAGCACAAACTTGTATAGAGTTGACACTTATGTGTAAAGTGCCTGACAGTATTTTCTAATGTATTTCTGTGCATTTCTTTCATTACAAGTAGTTATATCATCCATGTGCAGAGTGTCACCTGGCAAGTGCTGGAATGCAGGAAAGAGCAGCAATGTAGCATGGTCTATGATAGCAACTTCTCCACCTGGGTCACCTCTCCCTGGCAGCCTTCCCTCACCCAGTAGCACACAAGGGGTAGACTCTGCCTCCTCTCCAGCCCCACCACCACCACCACCACCCAGCTTCTCTCATATCCTTCTTGAAGAAGAAACTCTCTCAGATAATTTATTGAGAGAACGCTCTAAGCCACTTTCTTTGATACAGGTAATGTACCGTATTGAAAGAAGAGTACATAAATTCCATTTATGAGGACAATTTATTTGCATTGATATAATCCAAGCCAATATAAATTAATCCTAACATCTGCTAGTGATCAACTCTGGAATTAATTAAACAATGTATGCAAGGTTTGACAACAGTTATTTTCATACTTAGTCTGATCTTAACATGTTTGTTGCAGATTGAGGACCGGGCTATTGAAGAACTTTTGGCCTTTTACGGAGCCTCAGAATGTTTTGAGGAGAAGATTACAGTAACTCGTTTAAGAAAAACAGTTTTAAACCCAACATGGAATAAATAAACGTTATAGTATTTCTTAACTGTTGAACAGCAAAGCTTTCTTGTCACTAATAATGTTGTTTGGCATTAGTCCAAGCATATTATGCACTATAAGACGTAATCTGTCGTGTACTGGTTTATGTGAAATTATTTCATCTTTTGTTGTCAGGAGTGTTTTCCATAAATAAAAATATTATCATAGTCTGGTGTAGTCAGAGAAGAAGAGAGAAGTTGGGCATTGTTAAAGGTTTAAGCCATTATTGTGAGGGTAAATACTGGTGATCCCACTCTGTATTGTCACTCTTCTCCTCCCTTTAATTTCACATCCAGGATTGTTGAACTCTTGTTTACAATGTATTATCATTCATATAGCTTTTTGACAATGTTGCCTAAAATATATGAGTTATAACCTCTGTGATTCATACGTAGTGGAGAGAAAGAATGACCATGCTGAGTGGGACTGACAGGAGTAAAAACAGCTGTATATGTCAGTAATGAGTGTTGCTTGAGAAACATTGCTACCCTGCTTACCCAATGTTTTTGGTGGTAATTAACTCATGCACCGCCAAGTATACTGTATATGAAGACCATGATAGTCACTTTGATTGTTTGTTATGGTCAACATCATTTTCCAATTTTGTAGGACTTTTTAGAATACTTAATATGTGACTGGTTGTTTCTATGCACTGAAACCATCACTCTCCGTTCCCAAAAAAAATTTCAGTCATCATACTGTAAGTCACATCAGAAATATGTACACAGTTGGCAATAAAAAATCCACTGAATTGGCATCAGTGACATGGATTAATGGATAATTTAGTGTCATTACAGATAATGCTTCACAATTATGTCCTGTACATGATACTTTACTCTGCTTCCTCATATAAATTATGATGGTATGTGTCATCACCCAGTACAGTATCATAAACTCTTCAGCCTTGCATGTGTTTGGCTAATGTATAACTCCATTATCCTGGGTGGTGGAAATTTCCCATCACTGACAGACAGAATGTAGGGAGTGTTTGGCCTTTTATTACAGGGTTAATATTATGAGTCAAGAATTGCTGTATCAGCTGATTGGAAGAGCTATTGTGTGTGGAACTTTTAGGGGAATGATACAATAAAGTACTACAAAAAGGTAGTGGTCCATGAAAATTCATATCTCCTATTTTCACTTTCATCAGGGTGTTTAACTGTCTAGTAATAATGAGTGGTCCCATTTTTTAAACAACACTTACAGTAAACCCATAAAATAATGTATGATTGTATGTGTATACTGACCGTATTGTACCTTTGGGCTGATAGTTGGTAGTGATACCATACTAGATAAACACAACTAAGCCTATTCCACAAAGTAGGTCTTTAAGATATCAAAAGCTGTTCTCAAGGTGCTCAAATGAAGACCCTTGCCTGTGAGCACAATAATGGAAGCCCACACACGAGAAAAAGCGTGACAGTCAGAAAAAATAGTGATCCTGTCCATTTTACCTGCCACGCTACGGTGGCTCGCTACTGATAACCGTTGATAGAGGAGCCATGGCATGACCCAAGTTACATCACTAACACCCATGATGAAAATGCCTGTGGTTGCCACGAAGAAGCTGTCCACGTGCGGGTGTTGAACATTCTGTTGACCAAGATCTACCTATACACTAGGTAGATCTTGCTGTTGACAGCATCTGACCCACCACGAAAGTGTTAAAATAGTTCACTCTTTTGTTGGATTGTACCATCTTTGTACCAAATGCCTTATAAATTATGGCCTGGTAATAGTATTTGCATTATTGAAGAGAATTGCATTGCACCTAATGAGCGCAGTACATAATTAAATTTTAGTTAACATTACAATTTGGGCTGGTTATTGGCTAGTTTGGATGTGACCTTAAAAACACGTAACCTGGGAATTGACAACACTAATGTGGCGTCCACAGAGCTATACACATAGAGCGATCGACCCTGTGTTATTAGATAGGTGAGGAGTGTCGCCAGCCAGCCTGCTCGGCGGCCATTTTGAAATGCTCTTTGGCGCGGGCTTTGAACTCCCGTACGTACTTGTATAGTATGTTTCTATCCATAGTTATTGACATTTCCCTGATTTGTGAAGCATTGTATCTTGTTATCTAATTATGGAGGTTTGGTTAAATCAATTAACAAGGCTAAGATAATGTCCATACGGAAAATTATGCAAAGAAATTAAACTTAAACTGGTTTATTATACAAGACAAATATATATAACTGTAATCTGTCTCCCTCTCCCTCCACTTACCTTACATACATACACACATTAATCTAGTGTGACATTCATACATACATACATATTACTCTAGTGTGATATACATACATATTACTCTAGTGTGACATACATACATACATACATACTACTCTAGTGTGACATACATATTACTATATAGTGTGACATACATACATACATATTATTCTAGTGTGACATACATACATATTACTCTAGTGTGACATACATTAATACAGTCGTGGTCAATAATAATCATCCACATATGGGTAACTTTAACAATTTACTGTGTAATGTTTTCATGTTCACATATTATTTTATTGTTTTAAGCAGTGTGTAGCTGTTTGTATTAAATTAAACGATGGCACTATACCTATTTATTGGAATGTTTATCAGCTAAGGAACAGAGGGAAGCTGTCAAAATCTTACGTGAGTTACTCCTATATGGATGATTATTTTTGACCACGGCTGTACATACATACATACATATTACTCTAGTGTGACATACATACATACATATTATTCTAGTGTGACATATATACATACATACATATTACTCTAGTGTGACATACATACATACACACATTCTAGTGTGACATGCATATATACACACATATTACTCTAGTGTGACATACATACATTCATACTGAACAATGTGAACATAAAATACTTATCATAATAGAGATTAAGTACGTTGTATATATATATTATAAGAAGGTGACTGTGAGCCAACGATAGTTTTGTTTATCTAACTCATTTCACCTATTAACCGAAATGTATTTATATTTAATCAGCCATTCACTGATATATCGGTTAAAGAAATACTTATTCATATATTGTGAGTCACTATAATGTAGTTAATATACCATATCATCAATGAAAGACCGAATAAATGAAATAATATCTTACCCTGGCATAAGCTACCAGGGCTGGCGGGTTGAGGGGAAGGGCAACTTATCATGGCCGCCAACCCACTTCCGGTGGTGACACGCCAGGGGGGGGGGGTTGCTCGCTCTATTATGTGTATAGCTCTGTGGTGGCGTCAGAATCTCAACAATCCGCCATCAGTGGTGCCAGGTGCAGGAAAATTTCTCTGTTTTAGGAAGTTTTGAAGTCTACACCGGGAAAGTGTATAAAGACTGTTCAAGAGTAAACAGGGAAATTTCTACCAGACTCGATACCAAAAAGACCGTCAATGTTCAAGAGTAAACGGGGGAATTATTGAGGTTAAAAAGGATATTCTGATGTCAAAGTTGGGGAAATTCGTCAAGCAGACCTGGCAACACTGAATTTCCCTCATTGACACAATGATGCCAAATATGGAGAATTTTCTTTAGACATGGGAAATTAGACCCAAGGGTACATGGGGAAATTATATACAAATTGTTCAAAAGTAAATGGGAAAATTTCTACCAGACGAAATATCAAAAAGATGGTAAATATACAATTATCTTCAAAAGTAAACAGGGAATAAAAATATGTAGGTGTCCAAAGCTGAAGACTTTGGAAGGCCGAGCGGAGTTCAGAGTGGTAGGAAACTTCCCTGAAAGTTTGATTATGACATCTGAAATGGTCTATATAGGAGGAGTTAGGTTCGGACATTTTCCAACATCTGGGGCACAAGAACTTGAGGTTGAGCACCAGGCCAAAAAGCTTTCCAAAATCAGGGGCAAGAAAAATGTCTGAAAATCTATATAGAAGACATGCTTCGCTCGCGAAAACGGCCGGCGGCTCCACTCGGGAAAAGGGAAATTCTGATGATATTGAAGTTGGGAAAATTTCATCAAGCAGAGTTGGCAATACTGAATTTCGTCAAACAAGCTGCAGACATAATGATCTGGCAACACTGGAATTCCCGCCATCATTGCGTATTACTATTGACAACCCAGGAGAAGGTGGTGTGAGCAGATTCACGAGGTAATTTAACCGTAATTATGGCCTCCCCAGTTACACTTAGAGATTTTTTGCACCTCTTTAGTCATTGATTGGGGTAACATAAGGTCTAGGGAGTGGCCTGGAGCTTCGTAAATATAAAATGTGAGGTTCATAAATATAAGATGTGAGGTTGGTAAATGATGCGAGTGGGATTATATGGAAGAAAAGTTTGGGTAACGGTGTAGCTTGTTAACTTCCTTCCTGTTTGTTGTCACACCTCTCTATCACCTTTTTCTGGCGCTATATGACCTCGCTGTTGCGGTGCCTAATAGAAGTCTGTCAATCGTAGCATAGTATATTTATGGGACGTATTACAAGAACATTCGTTGTGGTGCATACGATGGTGTGGGACCGGTACGACGGCTCCATAGACAAACAATAGATTCATCGTACCGTTACCACACCATTGTATACACCACGGATGTGCTTGAATACAGTCCAATGTGTTGTCTAGTACTGTCACCATCCACATGACACCCATATAATGGTAAATATTGAAAGAATTACCGTTATTACGTACGGTTTTTCTACCTTCATTACCTACTTATTTAGACCATTCTAAGACTATTTTCTTCTATGACATTTCCTCCGCAAATGCTCCATTTCCAAGATATATATATTCAAATGGGGCATTTTGAAATTAGCCTGACCTTACCTAGACCACAGCAGACTACCGGGACCTAACCTGGGCAAACTACCGGGTAATGACTGGGGCAAAATACTGGGACCTAGCCGGATCTGGCAACACTGCTACAAGATGGTAATTCTTTCAATAAATACCCATATAACTTTGTACAAAATCGGTGGTGTATACGATGATGTAGTACTGTACGACGGCTCTGTTGTTTGTCTGTGGAGCCGTCGTACCGGTACCACACCATCGTAAACACCACGGATGTTATTGAATACAGCCCATGATGGTTTCAGAAGCACATACAGATGATGATGATTTTTTTGTATGTAGAATATTATTATTTTTTTTTTTTATATATACATGTACCTGTTTTGCTCATAGAAGGGTACACTCGTGATACGTAATCCCTGACCACACACACATACCCTGCATTCGAACTCAGCCTCTATAGGTCTACTGGGTGGGGAAATGAGCAATACCAGGCAATTCAAAGCTCTCTGCTCCTCACACTTTGGTCAGAAATTATGTATCATGAGTGTACATGATGCCCATATTACAAAACTGTCTGCCCATGATGGTTTCAGAAGCATATACAGATTATTATTATTTATTTTGGTATTAGTCATGCGTTTGTCCATAATCACTCCCAATAATTCTTTTATGTCAAATATATTTCTTAATACATGTACGTCATTTCCGTATTGGTTATTTCCGTTGCAAATGCATTAAATACAACTACCCTTAATAAAGGTACCGGTACGTCACATAATAATTTAGGGCTGGGCAGGAACCGGTACCAGAACCAGTTCTAGCGATTCTTGATGACTTATCTTAGAATCGGTTCTCACCTCCGAACTAGTTCCAAGGAAATGGTTCCACCAATAGTAGTTGTTGTGTGCCTGTGTGCCTTATATTTAATGCACTAGCTGTTCATCCCTGTCGGCAAATATAGGCTTTAAAACCGCATTAGACAGTAACTATATGACATTGTCAGTTAATATTAGGTACCGGTTCCAGCAGTTTCTTTCGTATTAAGAACCAGAACCGTAGGTTCCTGTATAATAGTATTATTATTATTATTATAATAGACCAGAGACACAAAGCTGGGGGAGAATGCAAGCATTCTATCAATCCGAGGACCCCAGCCCCATGAATCCAATCTGATGAAAAGAAGACAGCTTAGAGAAAGAAAGATGAGCAGCTAGCTTAATAAAAACATATTAGCCTTACTCTTGAAGCCAGCCAGTCCTACACCATCAGAGACAGATTCACCAAGGCCATTCCACAGAGACACCGACCTAGGGACAAACAATCGACTGTACTGACAGGTTCTACAGGGCGGCAATTCGTAAGCAAACCTATGGTTAGGTCCCGGTAGTTTGCCGCGGTCCTGATTAGGTCAGGTGAGGTCTACCTAATTTTATTTAATGTGTTGTTGTGTTTTTCAGACGAATCTAGTTCAAATATGGCGAAAATGAGGTGTTTTCGGAGATTAGGTTGGGGGAGGGGGGGTTGATACCTCCCAAAACACTAATTTGCGACGGATGTGAACAATAAATTCGTTAAAAACGCACTATAAAACATTGCATTCTGAAAACCTCGAGTTGAAAACAAATTATGGACAAACGCTTGACTATTACCTTTATTTTATGATAAATATTAGTACGGGAGTTTTTTTATATACCCGTTTTGCTAATAGAAGAAGGGTACATGCACAATTGAACCAGTGGTAGTTAGGGGCGTATTCAAGAACGTCCGTGATGTATACGACAGTGTGGTACTGTACGATGTCTCTGTTGTTTGTCTATGGAGCCATAGTATGCACCACGAACATTCTTGAATATGTCCCTTAGTGTTCTCTGATTCTCTCCTGGCTTCTAATTGACTTTGATTTTATTGATATAGGCAATAAAGGTGAATTAGGGGCGAAGTGAGAACACTGCTTCAACCACCATGTGTCACCATTAGGTCTCCCTTACACACATCTACCATTTATTACAATACCACAGATGTGTGCTTTCCAACTAAAGGGAAAGATCAAATCATAATGAGAGTTCTATGCTGATTAGGAAAATTATATTACCTACTCCAGGATATTGTCAACATCATTAGTTACCTTTTCAATGATATCGTAGTGATCTTAAGCATTAGTTAGTGTGATACATTATGAGGGGAAGTTTTAATAGTTTATGAAAGCTCTATGCAGATAAGAAAAATTATATTACCTACTCCAGGATATTGTCAACATCATTAGTTACCTTATCAATGATGTATCGTAGTGATCTTAAGCCTGGGTTAGTAGTAGTGTGATACATTACGAGGGACAGTTTAATAGTTTATGTCCTGGACTGGCTACTCACTGCTTAAATTCCAAAGTGTGTGTGTTATTGTCTGCTAAACTTAATTCTTTACTTAATATTATGTACCACTTTGCCCATGGGGGCAGGGTTATTTGGGGCACATTTTGGTTAGGTTACTTGCAGTGAAGGAGTTTTGACACTATGCCTCAGATTTATCAATTTTCAACAGTGTTGTTTGGTCATTAAACAAATAAAAACTATGGTATTTCTGAAGAACATTTCTACCTTGACTTTTCCTAAATTTTATTAGTTTCTCATGCATGTTCTTGGGTTTGATTATTTTATTTTTAACAAATTTATTTAGGTACGAATCTTGAACCTGACATGACCCAACCTAACCTACCTCAACCTGGCCTAACCTAATCCCAGATGTTGTTCCACTCCTAATTGGGTTAAGTTGGGTCGGGTTTGGTTCGTTTTTTTAATAGTACGGTACCATTATAGGTATATTTCTGGGTCTGTTTCTTCAGACTAATGTTTGATAATTTTATACAGAATAGGGAAGCAAGAAGACAAGAAAAAGAAGAAACCAAGAGATACTGTAAGCAATCCTCTGTACAGTGAAAGAGGAGGGAATATGGCTGACAAGGGAAAGCGTAGTCTTGATGACTCAGACTCAGACTCTGGCCCAGAAGATGTGAGTATCGTAACCTAAAAGTTTATACTGTATATATGATTCTCAGGTATTTTCAGTTCCTGCTATTTGTGTTCATGAAGAAAGTAAACCAGGTATGTACTGTAGTGATATTTTGTTAAGAGTTGCTTAAGTATGGGGATATTCATCCACCTTGACACTATTAGTTAGTGCTGCACTCAGTGGTTGTGTTGGGAGGCTGATGCCAAGTTGCCAACTGGCAAAAAAGTTAACTTCCCATTCATAATGATTTTTACCAGGATACTGGAAGATATGCAAGATCTGAGAGAGAGAAAGAAAGGAATATAGGCAGTTCCAGATCACTTTGGCACTGACATCTCTCATCAGAGCTGCTTACCTCTTATCCCTTTGAATTTCACCCTGTGTATACAGTATGTGTAAGGAAAAGTATAGTATAATGTGGGTTTACGCTTAATTTATATATTCAATCTTTATTTATTTATTTCAGAGGAATGTAGAACAGCCAGCAAAATCCAGTGGAGGTGGTGCAAAGCGATTCAAGACCAGCGACGGGGAAGTTTACTTTGAACTGGAAAAACTAAAAAGAGTGACAGTCAGGGAGTTTAGAAACAAGATTTATGTTGATATCAGGGAATTTTATGAAAAGGATGGAAAGATGCTCCCTGGTAAAAAAGGTAAGGCATTTCTGTATGATTGGAGATATTTTCCACAAATTGAAGCTACTAGCTTGTATCAACTTTAATTAATGTTATCTATATCAGGAACCTTCCACTTGCATATGGGATGACTTTTAATGTTATCAAATATACAGCAGTGTATCTGATAAATCTAGATATAATTCCTGGGTAAAAGGAAAAAAATAAATGGTCTTATTTACTTCTATTAAAAGAAAAGATATATGAGATCTTATGCACTGACAATTTCAATAACTTTTTGGTGATCATAAATTGATGTATTACTTAACCTCGCAAGCTGTATGGGTGGGTGCCTGGAACATCGAGCTCAGCCTTTCAGAGGATGAATGTGACTCCCTTTGTTGTCTGGATATCTGATGAGGTTACAGATTGGCAAAGCGGTCCTCGCTGAATTACACACCTGCCTGGTAGTGTTGATAAATAGTGGGGGGGCTGCACCAACTACTTGTCTGTCTTCAGTACTGGTGTGCACCTCGGAAGGGTTGCTGTGGCAGTCTTTGACTTCGGTCACTCATCTTGATTAGCGTATTCTGTGAGTGAAGGTGAAGCACACTCTGACCTTATCTTTCATGGAACAGTGTATGCTCCTATTGAGACTGGCAGTCCTGGAGTCAAGCTAGACTCAAAAGAACAATGCTCCCATCATATTTTGTAGACCTATTCCAACCTTATATAGCATTCATATCCCCATTCACAAACATTGTCAGTTTCTCGACCACATCATTCAATGTTCCCCAGAAATACTCCCGTTCCCTTATACACTTCTATCATAACATGATGAGATGAATGCAGTCGCTCACTCTTGCAAACTGTTACTTTACATACATGCTCCTTAAACTTCCACACAAAAAATCATTTCAACAACAGACCCACTCCTGCCTTACATATCTCATGCTCTCCCACACCCATTCTAACACTTCACACCAAACAATTAATTTCCTTTTTTCTTTGCTTCACAATACTGTACACTTAACACATAAAAGCTTCCTTTCTTGAAGCACTATGACCCCTTCTTAGAATCATTCACACCTTTTACAATCCACAAAGCCGTAATTGCCTATCTAAATTTGCAGGATCTCGAAAGGTAACGGGTTCAGCTCTGGAGCTTGGCCAACCTTTGGTAGTTGGTATAATAAAACAGGTTCCCCTCCTCCCACACCTTATATTATGGGTTTTGAGGCTCCTGCATCATCATAAGAATGGTGCTGGATTGGGTCACTACTTACCTATGCTTACATACATAAAAAAAAAAAAAAAAAAAAAAAAAAATATTTCTTAACATTCTTTTTTTATATCAAGCAGTCCTACTATTCACATTGTTTCTTTCCAAAACAGTATGCTTTTGTAGTTATTGCTATAATTCTTTTATTCATTACTATCATTTACTGTTTCAGGGATAGCGTTAAGTACCTCAATGTGGATCAAATTGAAGAACTTGATCGATGATGTCGATGAAGAGATTCAAAAGGTGGCTTAAGCAGCAGGGTCATCTTTTAGTGGAGGGAGTAGTACAACAGTGATATGGTATCATTAAATGATCCTGGTCTGGGTTCATTTACCATAATGGCTGAGAAATGAGGTGAGGGAGTTGATACATTTCCAAAGCCAAAAAAATATGGACAATGTATCAACAACAGTAATTTAATGTTAATTCTAGGTCCTAACTGTAAGGTACCTGCAGCTACAGTTGTCACGTAATTACAACCATCATTAAACCTATCATTTTCTCTGTTAAAGTACTTTTTAAGACCCAAATCTCACAAGTAATATAATTGTCCTGGGTCACTTGAAATTTAGCATGTTGTTCATCATTTTTGTACAACTTACTAATTATTAGTTCCATATGTACAATAGGGAATATATGAAGTTTGTTGTCCTTTCGATATGTAATATCGTTATAAAATAAATACCGTACTCATTCAATGCTGTTATTTACTCCAGCTACCACTTGCTGTATATATATATATATATATATATATATATCTATTTTCATCATATGATGATGCAATGGATGCATGAGCTCATTCTGCTATTCCTTCTGGTGCCTCTCAGACCCCTTTCCATCTGTGTTTCCGATTATTTCTCATCTTTATATTCCTTTTGAACTCTTAAGATAAACTTTCTTGAGTTAAACTGTATGTTTCCCTTGGGGATAAGTGGAATACTGTTTTGACCTATTTACCTCCATATTGTTCATGTTAAAACAACCTTTTGATTGTTTCTCACTCCTTTATTGACACTACTCTTTTGCTGCCTCTGACTGTACTTAACTATTCTTATCTGTTTTGCGTTATTGTCCATTACTGATCGATTCAGCATGCATAAATTGTGGAAGTTTTCAATTCCCTGTTTAATATTTTTTCTTCAGTATACGGTACCAGTCTGCTGAAATTTATTTTTCCTCGTATGTAAACCCATAGACTACTGTATAGTTTACTCAGATGATCTCTTATTGTGATTATTTTGTCATGGTTTTAGTAGCTTGGGCCTTGTGTAGCATGACTGACTGAACTTGTAACTGTTTAGAGGTTTAGAGTGATCCCTGCTATACTAGTTAGTAACTGGATAATAAAATATATACATTGTTAATATTTTTCATTAGAATAAATTGCAGACAACTATCATAGCTGATGTTACTGCAGTAGAGTAGTGGAAGGCTTTGATGAACATGAAAGTTTTTTTTATTGAAATGTAGAATATGTGTACAATGATTTTGCTAACATTCTTTATTTTGCATGCAAAAAGTCATATGTACATAACAGCCTTGTGCGTTGATTCTAAGGTCACTTGCAAATAATAGCAACATGCTGTCTAGCAGTTAGTTTGGACACCAGTATGTATTCACTTGCTCTCCTGACTAGTGCAGTTTTAAAGCATGGCAGGTTGTTGCATTTTGCAAATCAAGCACCTTTACTCCTATTGTATGATTGATTTTCTAATACCTAACTAGTGTTGGCTTGTGCATTGTTTCAAGCTGGAGATTGCTTTAGTGGATCTGCAGACTACATCAAGCTTTCTGACAAAATCCTCTTATCCATAATACTTTTGCTGAACTCTTTAACATCTAATGATATGGTACTCTCGCTGAAGTTGCTATCTAAGAGAGCCAGAGTTTTAGCCTACTCCAATTTGTGCTGACAAGAGAGCCATCTAATTGTAGTAAGTGTTATTTATTTGAACTTGACAGAGGAAAGCAAAAGTTCACTTGTATCCTAGTAAAAGTCAGAGCACTTACATCTTATTTTGAAGCAAAGGAATGAGAATTGAGAAGAGACAAAAAATGCAGTAGTCAGCAGCTTACCCTTTAGATGTCACTTTACACATTGCAGCACAGAGTAATGCTCAATCCAAAATATCTTCAGAAACTTTTGCTGAGAAATATGCAGTGAATAAAAGAATATAGGAATTGGTATGAAGGGAAAACTTAACACTGATCTTCCTCCACAGCATACACAGGTTTACTTAGGATATATAGATATCTAAAAACTATAATTTTCATCTACAAAAACTTGTACAAAGAAGGCTATTGACCAAGTGACTTGGTGTGTATTGAGCAAGGGAATAAATTAATTTATAGCTGTAACTACTATTATACAGTTGCAAGACCAAAAAGTTTAGCTCAATCAAGATGGATGAAGTAAGCATACACTATCCTTGTGCAATGATAATTGTGTGTGTGTTTTTTATTTTTACTTTGCTTAACGTTCGAGCACGGCCTGGTCTTGTTTAAACTGCGCGCGTGGTTGTGGCAGGACACACCTCTCGTATGGCGAGCTAGTTTGAATTGGGGAAAGTGGCTGAGACGGGCAGCCAGACTGTTCAGACAGTGTGTGTTTCATCATATTTCATATGTTACCAGTGTAGAGAACGCCAATGTGGTGTCCAAATTTGAACTAAATCTGCACAACAGTTGACTTTTAACAAGGATTTTTCCAAAATTAGATCGCCAAAGTGGCGTCCATGCTCATACGCAAAGTGTTTTTGTTTGTTTTTTCCTAAAACGCAGCATATGCATCAGCCTTGAGTGACTGTTAAGCAGAGTCTGAAGGATGTGTTTGTTAGTATTATATATAACCCCTTAAATACAGCATACTCGACAAAACATAGATTAAGTAGGAGGTGGACATCATAAATCAATTATAGATATTGATCTCTACATATGCATTATAGCTGGTATTGCCCAAGCTACTCTGAAAATTTTAATAAAATACCAATATTGTGTGGTTGTTGTTAGCAAAATGTATTAGCAACACATGATTTGGTGACAGTGAATTTATGGTTTTGTAATTGTGTATGCAAAACATTTCAAACCAGTGAAAATTATGTTTACTATAATAGCCAACTAGTTCCAAACCCTATATTCAAAAGCGTTTACAAAATATATGTAGAAAACTAATATTTTGAAAAGGTCAGTGCTGACAAACACTTCATCCATCTTATTTGGGCCAAAAGTTAAGGACTCCTCTGCACTTCATGTACTGCACCAATATTTAACAGCTAACATGTGGTAGAGTTTCAACAGTCAGCACAGAACACAGAGACTTAATAGGGTTAGTCGTCAGTATCTTATATTTTAATGGGGTAGATGTAGGCATTGAATTGCAAGCTACTAATTACTCCAAAGTGTGTCAAGAAACAGAATCCCAAAGATAACACAAAGGTTGGTCAGCTGTTTTGTGGCACAGTCGGATGGTATTAGTTGCCTCCAGTTTACCGATAATCTTCTTAACCCCTATATGAGATCGACAGGAGATAATGGGAAAGGACAAAGTGACCCATGTTCATTATTTTCAGGGAAATATTTGGTTAAAAAAAAAGTTTCTATGCCTCAATGTCTGCATAATAAAAAGTACAATATGAGAAGGTCTCTAGTCAGTCACTTTCAAGATACAAATACTGGTATCCTTTCTTTTCTTGTTGCTCCTTTAGAGCTTGTCATCCCTCTTCATTACCACCGTGTTGCGCGGCATATTTATCCTACTTGTTGAGCTGACATTACTGTTTTATTGGCAGTACTGTACTGTAAATCATCTTTATAAGGAGGTGCTTTTATTGACCACGTTTTGTCACTGCTAGGGTAAGGGGGTCATATGTTTTGGTCATTTTGGAGTCTACATAGCCCTCTGAACCATGCAAGAAAACATATCCCTTACTTGTATATGGAAAAGGTCTGTTTCCAGGCGTAGTTTGGCGGAATCTTTAGCCCTCCAAATCACCCGAAACAGATGATCCTTTTTAAACAGTACTGAAACGTTGTCAGTAAGTCTCCTCCTCACATGGTATTTATGTTATGTCTTTTGCATTCCAACCTGGAGTCAAATGCGCTGTAGATAATTATACTATATTGCCTTTCTTTTTAATCATGGCAAAAAGTACCAATTCCCTTACAATTCAGTGATCATAAGTAGCAAATAAGTACCGAGTTGTGTAAATTTCTGATGTAATTTGTCTAGGCTTATATTACATTTCCTGAAAAAAACAAAACATTAAATGAGGGAGCCAGTACAATATTGCCTGATTAAAAAAAAAAGAAGAGTATACATAAAGGAACATTCCAATAATTGTTGTGTATATACTACGATTTTGTCAGAGAATTTGAGACTACTGATTTTTCCTCACTCCTTCCAAAAATAGAATACCAATAGGCCTACTGTACAGTGCATAGGCATTCTGTATACTGTTGAAGTTTGGAGGAATCAGTAGCCACCAACAGCATGCTGACAAGATCTTACCTTCTTTCAGTATGCCCATTTACCACAGCCATTACACTGTTATTGTCAGTTATTGTCAGTTAAATAAAACCCATGATCACGACACAGTTCAGACAACAAAATTACCATACTTATCAGTCTGGTGCTTAATTATACTGTAATAATAATAATAGTCAATGAATTACCAATTTTTTGTGACTGTGAAGATCAAATACAAGAGAGGTCATGCAAATCAATGATGATGATCAGTGCGATGGCTCCACAGACGCTACACGGGGCCATTGTACCAGTCATCATCATCACCTAAACCATGCATAACCTTTCCTATTGCATAGGGCAGACTTCTACTTCTTACCAGATTAGCAATATCTGTGTCCCTTACCCTGATCTCCCAGAACTTGGGTACTCATAATTACAATAAGTAGGTTGGTTTGAAATTAAAGGGAGTAGGATACGGGAGTCTGCTGCTTCCTTCAAACAGCATCACAAAACAAATATCATCCGGTAGCCTGAGAAAATTTGCTTGTTAGCCCTGTTTGGAGGAATCAGAAACTCTGAAGTAACCAACAATACCTTACCCCATGAATGCCCAGCAAGTATTCTCCCATTCAGGGTTGTGTACCGTTTAGATTCTTGTTTGACTAAACTTAAATTTTATCCTTAGTTTGCATTTATCCAAAAGTCTTTAGTTCACGAGGGTTATGTGGCAGAAAAGTGTAGGATACTGATTCCTCCAAGCTATAATGTGAAACCGATTTCTTCAGTATAGGTGCTGTTTTGTGACATGGTTTGGTGGAATCAGTGGCCTCCAGTTCAATTACAATATCATAGACTCCTACAGCACTTTAGAACAGAAATATTTCTAAGAATTATTCAGTACATTGTATGACCTGTCTTTATGCTGTACTCATAAACATTTTGGTTATAAACTCATACAGTATTGTACAGTATTTATATTAGGGCAACATTAGAGAATCAACCAATGTATAAGCTACTTCTGATACACTAATGTATTTTTTGTCCCATACCACCTCAGTACCTGGACTTTCAGTCCTAAAACAATCCCTTTGTTCACTTCTAGGGTCTTTCCTTTCCTTCTTTTTCCTTCGTGCTTATTGTCCCTTCTCTTTTTCACCTTCTCATGTGTGACTACAAGGGTTTTCTGGCCTAGCATTAACCTTTATTTTTGCTTTACATCAACATCACAGAAATTTACACAGCATTCTGTTCTTATTTCACCTGGTAATGTAAATTGTAAGCCACAGCCTATCTACTGTACTTGTTTTCTCTTTCCTGAAATAATTGCTATTCTGTTGCCTTTAACATATATTTTATACTTTTGTATTTATACAAATTTTTAAAACCAAAATTGATTTAATCACATTGCACAAGGGTAGTCAACCTGCATCTTATTGTTATTTGTACTTGAGTACAGCATAAGGTAATTAATTTTAGATAATTAAAATGTTTGCATAGTGAAAATTCAACATGACTAATAATAAATAACACTGTACTGTATATGCAATGACAGGTTTGATAAATGAGAACATGATTTTGTTACAAGTTACCACACCACAGAGCACAGGTAGTAAGTAATAGGAGCTAAAGACCCTGGAGAACAAGAGACTGGTCGTATCCCCTTTTTTTATGCTTATGATGCACATTCCACTATTACTGATAAGATAGCCCACTAGGTGTCAGCATGCCAAGGCAAATTATAATTACTACCAATAAACAAGATAGTTATGGTAACATTACTCTTTAACATTAGCGGAGTGTGGAATGTACAGTCGTGAGCCATAATAAGTACCCATATCTACTTTGAATTGCCTGACAAAGTATTCAACGAGATCAGCAAGTTTGAGACTGGATTTTTGTAATCAATTCACTGGTAGTTTATCAGATGCTTCAAAACTTCAACAACAAGATCTGGATACAAATTAAATCTCATGTCTGTTCTTATATAAGCCCAAAATAGTGATAAAAGACTTATCTGTTTCTTTAAGGGGGTTGTACAGTGATGGTATATGTGGAGCAAATTATTTCTTCCAAACTATTCCAAGCAACAGGCCACAATTATGTTTATCAATCAGGTCCTGTTTATAGGAATACTTTGGAATAATTATCAAGCCACTGTGATATACCGTTCTCCAGTAGAAGCCTCACTTACGGGGAGAACCACTTTTTGGTAAATTGGAAAGCTACTGGTTATTCCAAACTATGCCATGGTATTGTTTGGAGGAACCAGTAATTTGAATTTACCAAAGAGAGGTTTTCCCTTTAAGGGGATGGTACAGTGTTGGTAAATCTAGAGCAACTGATTCCTCCATACTATTCCAAGCAACAGATTACAATTTTTTTTGTCAATCTGGTCCTGTTTTCTGGCATACTCTAGAGGAATCAAGGCGCTATAATGTAGCAAAAGTATACTATCCCCTTAATTGAATGTTATATCAACTTTGGTCGGTATAAAAGTAAGCACCATTGAGCGAACTGGGAGCCTAACCCCCAAGCTTAAAATTTATTTGTTCAACTGTACAGTAGCTTTGCACAGTGGCAGTATCATAACCAATGAGGCGAGGTATTTGCTGCTGCACAAAGTCTGTCCGGTATTGGGAAGAGCAAAAACCTTGGTGACCTACCCCGCCTCCACGCGGTGGCCTCGGTGGTACACCTCCCTTTTTTATCTTTATTTTATCCAAATAGGAGGTGGAGCCAAAGGGTAAGGCGGTGTGGGGGTTAGACCTAGCTTCCCCCACATATAGGTTTTAACGTTTTTATTGTCTTTTAGTATATTTGAAGGTTTTAATTTCTTTTATTGCCTGTATGTGGGTCCAGCATGTTTTTATTCTTGGAATTTTTTTTAATTTATGACCTTATTTTTTAGCTTGACAATGCCGACGGCCCGTGTCCCTCAGGGAATGAGCACTGCATTGGCCTTGTCAGCCATCAGTGGCCCCCCAATGGGGGAGTGGTCAGCTATGGCTACTGGCGGGGGGGAGTCTCTGGGCTGCCCTGCAGAGGGATTGGGGAAGGAGGAGTGTATGAGAGTAGTAACTGTGAATGTGAATGGGATGATGGATACGACCAAGAGACGAGAGATTGTAGAATGTTTCAAGAAAGGAAGAGTGGATGTGATGGGAGTGACGGAGACACATGTGAAAGGATGTAGAGTGTAAGGAGGGAAGGGAGAGTGGACTGTTGGAGGGAGGAGTAGTATGGACGGGTATGAATGAGAAGAGGGAAGGAAGGGTATGCGCTGTTGGTGTCTCCGTGGGTGTGGAATGGAGTGGATGGACATGGGTGGAATGGGTCGAGGATTGTATGGATGACTGGAAAGATTGGGATGGTGAAGTATGCGTGGGTGTGTGCTTATGCACCAGTAGAAGAAAAAAGTAAGACGGGGAGAGAGAGGATGAGAGTGTTTTGGGAGGAATTGAATGCGTGTCTTAAGAAAGATTGATAATGGAAGGAGAGTGGTGATGATGGGAGACATGAATGGAAAGGTGGGAGGTGAGGAAGTGGGAAGTATTGTGGGTAAATGGGGAGTAAAAGGAATAAATGGGAATGGTGAGTATCTGGTGGATGTCTCTGCTGAGAGGGGGTTGTTCTTGGCAAACACCTTCTTTCAGCACAAGATGATCCACAGGTATACATGGAGGAGAAGGGATGAGAGAGGAGAGCAGAAGAGTTTGGTTGATTATGTGGCCGTGGATGAAAGGTTGAGGAAGGCTGTGTTCGATGCGAAAGTGGTGAGAGGAATGATCCAATGCTCCGACCATTTTGCGGTGTTGGTAAGGTTAGGGTTAAGTGGGAATATGGTAGGAGGAATGAGGGGTGAGGAACAGGAGAGAGGTGGCTAGTGGGAAATTAGATGAAGCAGAATATAGGGAGGAATATAAGAGGAGGGTGAGTGAGGTGCTTGGGGGATGCAAGGATGGGGATAGGGGAGACAGTGGGAGTGAATGATGTGTATGAAACATTCAAAACTTTAGTATGTAGGACAGTAGCAGAAGTGGTGGGGTACAAAGGACAAAAGAGGGGGAAGAAAGGGAGTGCATGGTGGTCTGAAGAAGTGAAGGATGCAGTAGAGAATAAGAGGAAGGCTTTTAGGAGAACCCTGCAGAGAAATGTGCCAGAGGAGGTGAAAGAGAGATGGAAGAGGGAATACAATGAGTGTAAGAGGAAAGTGAAGAGGACGGTGAGTGAGAGCAAAAGGAGAGTGGATGAGGAGTTTGGTAGGAAACTGAGTGAGAAGCTTAGAGAAAACAAGAAATTATTCTGGAAGGAGGTTAAAAGAGAAAGAGAAGAAGGAAAGTCTGGTAGCGTAAGAATGAAGAGAGAGGATGGAGTTACTGTGAGTGGAAGTGAGGAAGTGGAAGAGGCATTTTGATGGTTTGACGAATGGGGGGACGGGAGGGGAGGTGGTGGTGACATGTATGGGGATGGAGGCAGGTGGTAGACGACAGGATGTACAGGGAGAACTAGGGAGGGAAGAGGTTAGGAAAGCAATAGGAAAGTTGAAGATGGGAAAGGCACCGGGGGTGGATGGGATAACTGCAGAGATGCTGAGGTGTGTGGGGGGGGGGGGAGGAAGTGGTGGAGTGGATGCTGCTTATATGCACATTGGCTTGGAGGCAGGGAGAGGTGCCAGAGGACTGGAGGAGAGCCATAATTGTGCCTCTGTACAAGGGTAAGGGAAGTAGGGATGAGTGTGGTAGCTATAGGGGAATAAGCCTTCTTAGTGTACCGGGGAAGGTATATGGGAAGGTCCTTACTGAGATACTGATAGAAGTAACTGGGAATAAAGTCAGTGAGGAGCAGGGAGGGTTCAGAAAGGGTAGAGGATGTGTGGACCAGATCTTTGGGAAGGGTAGGAAGTTGTATGCTGCCTTCATAGATTTGGAGAAAGCATACGATAGGGTTGATAGGAGAGCTATAACAGATGTATTGAGGATTTACGGTGTTGGTGGGCACTTGCTGGAGGGGATTGAGGCTTTCTATAGAGAGGCAAAAGCTTGTGTGAGGGTCGAGGGTGATTTGAGTGAGAACTTTGATATCAGTGTAGGGTTGAGGCAGGGGTGTGTCATGTTACCATGGTTGTTCAATATCTTTATGGATGGTTGCATGAGAGAGATGAAGGCAAAGGTGGAGGGCCTGGATGCGAAACTGAGGTTGAATGGAGTAGATTGGTCCTTGGTTGCAAGCTTATTTGCGGATGTCACTGTGTTGCTGGCCGAGAGTGAAAGGGAGTTACAGAGGGTGGTGGATGAGTTTCAGTCTGTATGTAAGCGAAGAAAACTGAAGGTGAATGTTAATAAGAGTAAGGTGATGGTATTTGAGTGGACCAAAACAGAAGTAATTAACTTTGCTACACCCTATAGAGTGGCTGTGCCAACTAGGACGGAATGTGAGATAACTTTAGGGGGTGAGAGGATGGAGGAGGTGAGGGAATTCAAGTATCTGGGAACAGTTTTGTGTAAACTTGGAAGTATGGAAGGAGAGAGCAGTGAGGGGCAGGCAGGTCATAGGATCACTGGGGAGGATAATGAAGGATAGAAGTGTAATTATGGAAGTGAAAAAGGGACTGATAAATAGTATAATTCTTCCAACACTGACATATGCGTCGGAGACACGGACATGTAGTAGGGCTCATCAGTCTAGAATAGGTGCTGTGGAAATGAGTTATCTGAGAGAAGCATGTGGGCTTACTAGGTGGGATGGAGAAAGTAATGAGAGTGTATGAGAGGTTTGGTATGAGTGAGAAGACAATTGGTATTGAGTGTGGAGTGGTTGAGAGAGTGAAGCGTTATACATTGAGGTGTTTTGGACATGTGGAAAGAATGCAAGGTGTGGAGTTTGTAAAGAAGGTGCACGATAGTGAAGTTGTGGGGCCTGGTGTGAGAGGCAGACCACCGGTTAGATGGCAGAACAGAGTGGAAGATGTGAGAGAGAGAAGTGTGAGGGGGGGAGGGGGGATGGAGCAAGTGAGGAGGGAGTGCTGGAACAGGGAAAACTTGAGACTCCTCTGACGTGGCCACCCCCTTGGCGGGAGTTACCGGAGGGAACGAGGCGTCGGAGCTATATAGATAGATAGATATAATTGTACTATGGTACGCAGCCAGTCCCACATTATGACTGAATTCCCTGTCTGTGGTTCGTACAACAAAACATAGAAGTTCGTCATCTATCCTTTGGTGTTAAGTCATTCGAACCACAGGTGATTCAAATAATTTGTGGCTGACTGAGGGAACAAACTTTTGTGCACCATTGGACGACAAGCTTGGGTTGAAATTCAGGTAGGTCTTCAGAACTGTCAATGGTGTTTATTTTTCAACAATCTGATACTTTTATGTATTGTACACCTGCTGAGGAAAGTGGAGAACCTGGTGCCTCATTTCTGGTTGGCAGCCCATTTCATCCAACCTAATAAAATTGGATTGAGGAGAGAAACTCTTGACGGTAAATTGGAGGGCTACTGAATCCTCCAAACTATGTCACGAAACAGACCCCCTACTAGTAGCATTGAGGTGACTTGTTTCCTGGAAATAGTTTGGCATTCACCAAAAAATTGTTCTCCCCTTTATTCACAACGAGTTGTTTGTCCCAGTGTTTGTGCGTGTTGGTGGGAGGTATATGTTATGGTGCACAAAAGTTCATTCCCTCAGCCAGCCACAATATGATTGAATTGCCTGTGGTGCGGACGACAAAACACATTTCACCATCTAACTCCTGTTGCTTAGTTGTTAAAACCACACATACTCCAGTTATATCGTGGCCTGCAGAGGGAACGAACATTGTTGCACCATATAGTACCTGCCATCCATTATGAGTGATCACAAGGGCTGTCCATCCTCCACTGCAAGTGTAACGAGGAATGTGAACCGAGGTGTAAGTACAAACTGCCGTGGGACAAATTTAATGGTGGGATGGAAACGAGGGATCAGAGAAGATTGGTCTTACTTTGTTCAACAGCAGCAAGGGGGATAATTATAGGGTACAGCATGCAAGCTATACCCGGGCTTCATAAACTCTCAATTTCCAACAATAGACGAGGAAATGTGACCACGTTGACAGGTGAATAACACCTCAGGATAAGCACCTCTAATACCCGCATCAATGTCATCACTAATCAGTGGAAAAATAATGTCATCTTAGGTATAACCTTAGTCAGTACTCATATATTCATACAATTTGTAATTACTATAGCTGTCAGTGTTTCTCCTATAAAAAAATATGTAGAACATGTCCCTAACATCAGTGAGGCTTACATTTTTCACTTGGACCAAACTTCTTCAACATCTCTTCCATTATGATGTCATCATAGACTTTAGAATTCTTGGCAACAAAGGGTTCTCTCCAGGCAGCAACCTTGCCCTTGTTCTTGGTCCTCCTCTTAATACCCGGAGAGTGGACGAGGAAAGCTCTGTCTAGAATGACCAGATTGTAGTCTCGTAGGCACAGCTCATGCATCTGGTGGCAAAACAAAATGATATTGGCATTTCAGGACTTACTCTTTAAATAAACCAGGGGTGATGAATTGAGTTTTTTCAGAACATGATTAGCGAATGTTGTGATGTCGAACCCATCCCTCTTCAAAGATTAAAAGCTCCTGGAAATAATTAACTTTCCACAACTATAAGCCAAAATATAATCTACAAGCATTAAGATTAATTTGTATGGTTTTTTTTCCAATAACCTCTGGATTTTTCTTCCCCTCCAAATAATAGTACAAACAATATACTCAAGAGGAGAAAATAAGGAAGGAATAATAAGCACATCATATTTCTGGGTCACCGGATTAGTGCATTGGTTCCACACTCGCCTCGAATCCACGTGGTTTCAAATTCAAGTAGAGGTTAATCCTTGCTTAATTAATTAAATCCCAGTATGACTCTACACAGCTGATTGAGTTGTATTGTGGCTGGTTGAGGGACTGAAGTTGTATTCACCACAGTATACTCGGATACTGGATAGAGTCGAAGCCCGAGATCTGAAGCAGACTGTTTCTGGACGACAGCCCATCCAAAGCCTCCATTGGTTCGAAATATGTGTAGCCTCGTGATGGTTTGAGTGAGCTGTCGTCCAAAAACCGCCTGCTTCGACTCAGGTGGGTTAGAGACTATGGTGTACAGTCACGAGCATAAGTTTCTTTACCCCCCTGGCGAGAGTTAGGTCGAAGTCGTCGTTGGATATGGACTGGACGAACAAAAATGAACCAGTTCATAATGTTGGGATGATGCTTCATGTCACTAGAGGTGTTCACTTGAATACAACAAATTTTACACCGTCATGAGATACTGACCCCCAGTGTTCGTTTGCCTGGCCCTTCTCCAACCACAACTTCGACCTCATTCTCGCCATGGGGGTAAAGAAACTTATGCTCGTGACTGTACAATACCTCCCCATCATGAATCACTGACTATAAGCTTCAACCACAAATATTTAGTTTTGCCGTCTACTCTACTCCTTGGCCTCAGTCACAGCCGTATAGTAGAGTCAGACCGGGAGTATCAACAAACGCCCTGTTGACCCATTTTAATCTTCGTCCTCCTACACAGATACCGTCAACACCAGATATTTCTGTTTCCATAGGCCAGACCAAGGCACTGAGCTCCACCACCTTGTCAGAACTATCGCTACTTTCAGGGCCAATTCCACAGTGGTTTGTCTTGGTTTGTAAGCACCCTAACAAAAGAAACTGAACTGTGTAAATGACTCATGAGTTAATTATTTGATGAATTTGGTGACTCCACTATAAAACTATCGTAATAATGGAACTACCCGACAGATTTTGTGGATAAGGATACTGAGTTTGTTGGATATAATTAAGACTGACAAGTGTGGTTGGGGAGGATCATAACAAACCAAAGTCACTGTGGAATCGGCTCTATGTCTACGATGCCAAGGTAAGTAAGTGAAGTTATCCAATACCTTAGTGTTCCCCAATAACAACAACACTTGGTAATAAATAATCTTTGGTATTATTCCTAATTACAACAACGTACAGTCACGAGCACTAATAAGTATACAGTTTTGGTTGAAGCTCTGATCAGTCCAATTCACCAACGAAATAATTCCAATGGAGATCTTATTGTGCATTTATTTACTGTCTCTAGGTATTCCAAGCACACCTGAATACTTATTAGAGCTCATGACTGTACATTTGAAAATAATAATTATAATAATAATCGTAACAACAACACTTGCAATTAATCCTTGTAAATAATAATAATAATAATAATAATAATAATAATAACAATAATAATAATCTTAACAATCGTATTAATCCTGGAAAAAAATAAAAATAATCATCCTAACAACAACATCAACAATACTTGGCACCATTTCCTATCATTACTTACTTGCGTCATTTTGTCCTGTAGTCCTTCCCATGACAGCCTCTCGTCGTACATAGGTTCCTCCTTGGTACAAATGTAAATAGGTTCCCAACGGTGGTACGGGAACTCACGCTTCACCACCGAGAAAACCTGTGGAAGGCAGTGGCTTGATTATTGTTATTATTATTATTATTATTATTATTATTATTATTATTATTATTATCGTTGTTGTTGTTATTGTTGTTGTTATAATCTCCATTCCTCAAAAAAGAGAGGATATTGATAGTGACCCCCATAATTGTCACTCCCCCCCCCCCCCCCCCTCCCATGGGTACGTCTCTGAGAGCTGTGTGTGAAGTGGTACGTAAATTTTACAAACCGGCCAACTCTTGTTCAAACAGAAAAGAACATTATGAAAATTGACTAATGAAGGATAATCGTATGGAATGTGTCATTATTAATCTGCTTGTGTCGTACGATGTTCGAAATTTTATAGCTTGCACACTTAAGAAATTATATTAAGTGTTATATAATTGTACGAGTTGACAAGCACAGACAAAGTTGACAAGCACAGACAGAGTTCATTTCATTACCTGTAAGGATCCCGGAGTACCTAACCGGTGTACCCACTCAGTGATGGCTGGGAATCTCTGGCAATGAGCACACACATGGCGGTGAAAGTAGACGGCATCATGACGCATGTACTGATGGATAAGCTCCTCCTTGGTAACAGGTACACTCGTTGCCACCTCGAAGACCGGTACCACAAATATTCGTGGCCAGGCTACAGCCAGTCGCCACGTGTCCTGCTGCACCAAGGATAGAAACTGTTCCGCCAGTCCCTGGGACGGGTAAAGTTCGACGTCGGAGGGCAGGATAAACCAGGTGGGTGATGCTGACCTCGCTACGTTACGTGCCACGTTAACTGGGTAAGGGATACCCTCTGTTACCCTGTACCCACGTACTGCTGCAGTTGTGTCCTCATCACAGTCACTTACCTCCTCCACAACCATACGCCAGTCTGCCCCGGGAGGCGCGTCCTTAGGCCAGAATAAGTGCCACGTTACTTGTTCACGGACCGCCGGGGGGCCACACGCACGGAGCTGGGCGATCCTCGCAGCAGCCAGACAGAAATCTGAACTTGGGACGAATACAGCTACTGAGATGGGACCTGACCAACGGGAAGCCAGTTCACCAACATGATGGATCATCTCCGGTGTGGCGTGGGTACTGTATGTGACTGACTCGTTGACGTTGAAGATACGTGAAGAAGGTATCCAACTATAAAGCACTCTGTAGGGCCCATTCATCCCCAATTGAGGTGAACCCTGGATCTCTGGTCGCTGGGTTGTGGGTACCAGAGACAGATAGATACACACCATCCGAGCAGCATATCTGTCCTGGTGGAGTTGGTCGTTGGAGAAGTCCCCGTTTGGTTCCTGCTGGGGGGGACAGGCCAGAAGGGCGCAGGGGGCCGCCAGCAAGAGCCAGGCCCCTATGACGAGCGCCGCCCCCACACACACCCACTGCTGCCACCGCCGCCAGGTTCGCGTCCACACCATACCGACACATCCACCTCGCTCACCACTCACCACCACCTGTACCAACACAACATACGTCAATCAGGCTACAATGTCATCATATAGGAGGTTGCAAATCCTTTCAAACTGCACCACAAAGTAGATCGTACATACGGTGGTAATTGGTTTCTTGGCAGAGTTTGGAAGAATCAGTAACCTCGAATTCGCCGAGAATACAGAATATTAACTTATATGTTTAAACATTGTATGGATTCAACGGTTCTGTGTTAAGGGGATAGTATACTTTTGATAGACTGGAGCGCCTTGATTCCTCCAAAGTATGCCAGGAAACAGACCCACATGTAGAAAAATAATGGTATCCTGTTGCCCAGCATAGTTTGGAGGAATCATTTGCTCCAGATTTACCACCTAAAACAATGCTCTATATACCCACTTAAGTAATCTACTTTATTACTTTTCGACCCTAAATAATCTTAATTAAAAGTTCAAAATTCAGTCGTCAAAATCGCGTTGTCACTGTTGGTTGGAATTGTGTTGTGCATTCCTCCCGACAAGGAAGTGGTTTTATCGTAACATATAAATGTCGTCATCCATTATTCAAATATTAATGACATATGCATGAAGCTCCAACTGTGGTATAAAGGTTATAAATTAATATGATTAAATTATCACATAAATATAAACGGTCTGGGCAGATTAATATATGGATCCCAAGAGGCTGCATGGACTGAATCACCAGGTACAGTTGCCATCAGATGACTCGAGGCCACCTCATCCACGAACATGCTGGTGTTGTGTCTGGTATCAGTGAAATTTATATATGAAATGGACCGAAATTCAATCGTCTGCTCGGGTGAAACAAACCCAGTGATAAGTTGTCAATATGCAGATTTAACTTTTCTGCAATAAATATCATGCAAAACAAGCTTGTTGGTGTACGAGGTGGCAACTGTACTGTACCTTAAAACTGGCTTTACACGAGCGATTTTTTGCCGCGCAGTCAAATATTCGCGTCGCCGCTCTTCAGAAAGGATTATTTTCACACAAGCGGTAAACTACTGCGCGGTAGCTTTGAAGGCGTCACGTTGTTTAAGGCAGGGATGGGGAACCTTCATCTTATCAAGGGCCACTCGGATATTGTTACCACAAGTCGCGGGCCATAAAAAATTACCAGTTACTTTTTTCATACATTTAATTCACCTCTAATGTGACGACTGCAACTGCTTCTCTTTGGCGAGGCGTGTGATATTGGGTGGTACTGTTGATGATGCTACTCGCAACCGGTTTTTCAGGTTTGCATCAATCAGTCTGGAACACAATCTACACTTTGCTAGAATAAATTTTGAGAAAAACTGCTCGCAGCAGTAAGTCGTTCCGAACACAGATGCATATTTCAGTGCCTGTCTCCTCAAAATAGGAAAATCGTCAGCACTTACGTATCGTCTGTAGAACTCAAGCAGTGAAAGGTTGTTGTACCTAGCTTTCAGCTCATCATCACTTTGCAGCTAAATGATTTCATGTTGCAGGTTATGAGGCACATCAACTGATTCCACATTAAACGGTGTAGTAAAGATGTTCAACTCCTGTTGTCCCTGAACCTTTCACTAAATGCTTCAATTAGTTTCGTACATTCACCAGCATATTCATACGTTGTTGAAGGCTTTTGTCCTTGCAGAGTGGGCAAATGCACAGTGTTACTTCTTTCGAGTTGCCCTTTCCACAGCTTTGACTTAGTTTCAAATTATTTCACGTTTGAAAGCAGAGTGCTGAGAAGGTGGTTGTGGCCCTGCAGCTTGACGTTCAGCTCTGAGAGATACTTGGTAATGTCAACCATGAACGCAATATCACACAGCCACTTGGTATCACTGAGTTCCTTGACAGGTGTTGCCTTCATCTCCATGAATTGCTTGACTTCATCACACAGTTCATAAAAGCGCATGAGCATATTCCCACGACTCAGCCACAGCACTTCACAATGATAAACAAGATCACCGTACTCCAAATCAAGATCATTCAGTAACTCCTTAAACTGACGGCTGTTTAACCCTCTGCTCTTGATAAAATTAATGCATGACACTACTATTGACATTACATTGTTGAGCTTCAGTGACTGTGTACGGAACCAGTTCTAAAGATTCTGCCAAGAGTTCCAACATGTATGACAGTTATGTAGTAGTAGGTATGTAGGAATTCCCGAAATATAAAAATATGAAATATTTTTAACACGCTGTGGCTTGGTACGATACATTTTCCTTGGTAAATACTTCGTGGCAAGCTCAGCTGCTCAGCCAGGAGCGATGCAGACGTATGTACAGTCACGAGCACTAATAAGTATACAGCTTTTGGTTGAAGCTTTGAACGGTCTAATTCACCAGCGAAGTAATTCCAATGGAGATCTTATTGTGCTTTTATTTACTGTCTCTAGGTATTCGAAGCACACCTGGATACTTGTTAGTGCTCGTGACTGTACAAACTCATAAACTGGCATTACTATGTATTACTTATAATTACTGTACTATGTATATTAAAGAGTATGACGCTTCCACATTCTGAGTTCATTGATAACTAATTGAAATTAAGTATCCTGTAGCCCAGTACATAATATAAATATATTATATATATTCATTCATGACTTATGAAATAGCATTTATGAACAGCCTTGCGGGCCTGATCAAATGGCCTTGTGGGCCTTATACCGGAGGCCGGATGTTCCCCCACCCCTGGTTTAAGGGTAAAACATGTGCATAATGTTTTCGGCTAATTGGAGGTAATTATTTCTCCAAACTGTATCACAATAAAACACCTATACTGAAGGAGTCCTTTTCGTGGCATGGGAAGGACTATCTATTTCTAAATGACAAATAAAACTGGTTGTAAATCAATGGTTCTTACTCGTGCTTGTCTAAGGGCTCATCGTATCGCGTATAGAGTCCATGCATACACCATTCCCAAGCCAGGTAGTGTTGTGTATAGTATGGAACCGAGCACCAGAAATACACAAAGAGAAATCCCACGCCTGTGGTAATATTCCAGGCAGGTATGTTTCTAGTGGTGGTGTGAATCCGTGCATAGTGCTGTCATGACACGCACCTGCCTGCCTGCATGACCCGACACCATTACCACACGGCATGACTGACTGAGCCTGAGAACCCAGCCAACCAGCCGGGTGCCACACGTGTAGCTCTACTCAGTCCCGGTCCAGGCTCTCCTCTACACCACCACTGTTTGTTTACCTTGGAATTGAGCAGCATCCAGGGTGAGTGGCGGCGCCCTCTCGTCCTCACGTCTCATGCTGGCCACCTGGCGGCCCCAGGCACAGCGTCCCACCTTCTGTTTTGGCAACTTTCCCAGCTACCGCAGCAGCTCTGCAGCGGCCGCAATTATTTGGTCTGGAAAATAGGTCACACTGTGGCTTACCGTTATCTTGCTTATATTTCATTTACTTATGGAAAGAAGCGTTAATCAAATAGGACTTTTAAGTCTTTGAAAATTAATGAATGACTCGTACAGTTGTGTTACCAGGATATTCTTCCAGTAAGGGTATTTATTTTCTGTGGAGGGAAAGATCAATATCATCCTTCTGAGACCACAGTGTGGATCATTCACACGCTCCTCCTCACGTAGTAATCAATATCACTGTGACGTCACGCCTAGCCAGCCAATCAGAACTCTAGGGATTCTCCCGCCAAGCTTTACCATTGGTCAAGGCGTTCCTTTCAAGAAACGTTACATTTTAGGCGCCTCACATTGTCATCTCTGTGTTGCAGTACTACACATCGGATACAAAGATTACATTACTATTTCCTTCTCAGCAATCACAGTGACAGAATTCTGAATACTCATCAGGACTTGGTATTTTTCTTAACAACAGCCGATGACTTGGCAAAGACGAAAGCTCCCCCAAAATTCTCCCGACAAGAAAAATAATAATAAGCGGAGTGGAGTGACGGTGGTGGTCAGTACGCATGTGCCAACCAGATTGAATATTGGCAACCCTGATGCTGCTTACCGCCTAAGAAACACTGGCAGTCACAGTCAGTGTCTCTACACAACACGGAAATAAAAAGGAGCTTCGTTTACTGAGCCTGGCACTACTACCGTATTACAAGATTATTATATTTATGAGAATTATTATAAGTTATTCAAGTATAAAGTTCCTTAATTGTTTCCCTATAATTACGTAGCGAAATTCGTCTTAGCCCTTGAATGACGTAGGCTACGGCAAATAACTTGTATATTGAATTAAGGGAGGAATCTGTTGTTGGTAAAGTGATGGCCGTATAGTGATTCCTCCAAATGATGCCACGAAACACAACCCCTGTTAGTAACACTGGGGTCGTCTGTTTCCTGGCATAGTTTGGAGGAATCAGTAGCCTTCCAAGTTACCAACATGAGATTCCTCCCTTAATTAAGACATGAAAAAGAAGCAGTCTTGAACATCATCATTATATGTTTATCAATTATTTTATTCTTCTACTAATTAACGCCAGGCGATTTTACTAGTCAGGACAAATCTCCCTGTCCCCACTCCTTCGGTCGTCCAATTTAAGGGGCCTTGATGACATGGATTTAATTAAGTTTTATTAGGTGTTAAAGGGAGATTTTCTTGTTGGTGAATTAGAGGGCAACTGATTCCTCGAACGTCTGCCAGGAAAGAGACGACCTCAGTGTTACTTTAGTAGGGGATCTGTTTCGTGGTACAGTTAGGAGGAATCACGCAGACCTTCCAATTCACCAACAAAAGAATTTCACCTTAGCCTAATCTCCCAAGTATGACGGTATGATATGTTATTAATGATTGTTTTAGTATGTAATAGTTCAGATACATACAGACTCTTATGCATGCCTGTTCTTTTACCAAATTTATAATCACGCAGGTATAGAAAAGATTTTGCCTAAAATAAATACTAAGAATTTATCGTATAGTAACCCAAAAGTCTTCGAGTATAATGATTAAAGTTGTTGTTTTTCCAGGCATGAAGAGAGTTCGAGCAAGAATTCCTTACCATCCCAAAGTATTCAATGATATATTTATGAATGACTATTTAATATTTTTCAACATAATTAATTTGGGTGTGAATTTCATGAACCAACTTAACTGTCTTCATAATTATTCGTCACAGAAAGTTGCGAAATTCTTAAGTAACAGAGATCCAGAGATTCTTTTCCTACCATCAAATCATTTTACATTTCCCAGTCTTACGAACAAAATCCATATAAATAGTTGCAGGTAACATGAACAGTGAAGCGTGTTATGGATTTCAAGAATTATTAACGTCACACACACACACACACATTCGTCATAGAAAATTGGAGTTATATGAAAGAAAATGGACCAAGCCAGAGGTTACATTCATTTTACCCACGTTGCCAATTTTGCAATGTTTCTGCAGTGGATATTGATAACCAAGATTGTTTTTGAGTACTGTGTGAAACATATGAACTGACATTTATTTTCTGTGTGCAGCTTAACCATCAACATACAATCTAAGTATCTCCAAAATGTCTTATAAAATACCCTAGTAAGATGCACTACCGGTTGTATTAAAACAGCTCAATTGGCAACTGTGATGTGCAAGAGTCCTGTGTGGGACGGGCCTGCACCTGTCCCCGCCCACAACCACAACACCGGAGTCACTCACCAGCCGTCGCTTGGAAAGGTTCTGGCACTGTCTCGCCACACCATCTCCTCTGCCATGTGTTGTTGACAGCACGGTCGACCGTGGTTGACAGAGCCTCCCAAGAGATCAACCATCCCACGCCATGAAAGCAGCTCAATGTATACTAAACCCCAGTGAGTGAATAAAGTGTCAGAGTCCATTATTAATGACAGCATGTAGCCTACGAAACAATATTACAGTGAATGCAATACTAACTCTACACTCTCTGTAAATTATATCAGAACCAGATCATCTTCCACTCTAAGGAAATACAGTACAACCTAAATAGAGTGACCAATTAGAACTGTGTAATAAACATCTGTGAATGATACTCTTACAGTTCCATTTCGTTTTGGAGCAACTAAACCTCAGTGCGGTGAGTGAATCGGATTATAAAACCACTGCATATCTTGAACGGAATCCACTGGGCATGTGAGCCGAGTCATTCTAATTACAGACCATCTCAAATAATAATAATAATAAATAATATCTGTTATGGATTTTAAATGTTTCTGTTATCATTCCATTTCACACACCATGAATTGATACTGCTGAACTACAAGTTACTTAAAATTTCCTGGACTCAAGTGCATGGACGATTCCCGTGGTGCCGTTGAAAAGGCCAAACGTTCGTCCACCACCACCACAAATAGTGTTACATAACCTCACACCGTGTAGGAAATCACTACGTATGGGTGATGATGATGTAGCTCAGAAGATGACTGTGATGATCAAATAAATATTAACCCTGGTCGAAGCGGATTTTCCTGTGATAGCTTAAAATGTCTGGCGTTAGTCATTGGTTGTACTGTAAGTAAAATTGTTGCCGGATTCTGAATACCAGGAGGAATTTTTATCCACAAGACAGTAACATCGTTTGGTGCTGGTCAGAAAAGTGCACATATCTCCATCTGTCGTATGATTAATGAAGGGTTATTCAAGTAGACTCAAGCAAGCAGAGGAAGTGCATGGAGAGGAAAAGAGCCAAGAAGGTACTACAGCAGGACCCAGACAGTCATCAGTAGAGGCTCCTCAGCAGGTTAGGCTCCTCCCTGACTACTACTACTACGACTACCACCACCAACAACAACTAGAACTACAGTAACAACAGCAACAACTAGAACTACAGTAACAACAACAACTAGAACTACAGTAACAGCAACAACTAGAACTACAGTAACAACAACAGCAACAACTAGAACTACAGTAACAGCAACAACTAGAACTACAGTAACAACAACAACAACAACTAGAACTACAGTAACAGCAACAACTAGAACTACAGTAACAACAACAACAACAACTAGAACTACAGTAACAACAACAACAACTACTACCACCACCACCACCACGAACAACAACTACAACAACAACTAGAACTACAGTAACAACAACAACTACTACTACCCGGGGCTGTTCTGCCAGGCAGCTTGAGGAACTTCAACAACAACAACAACTACTACTACCAGTATCAACAGCTACTACTACCACCACCACCAACAACAACAACCAGAACAACAATTACTACAAAAACAAAAATAGTTACAACAACAACAATAAAGCCTAAGACACCATCGACGACAACAACAGCAACAACAACAGTAACAATAACCTCACCACAACCACCACAACAACAGCAAGAACTAACAGAGAGGGGTCACATTATCGGCACCTCACCTACCACCACCACCACCACCACTACTACTTCTGATACTCTTTGTATGGCTATCACCTGCACTTCATAACAACACAGTGAGTAATGGAATATTATCTTGTTGTTAATTTTAATAGTGAGGTTCTTTTCAGTGAGCAGATATAGTTATAGTTACTCATAAATAAAAGTATAGACCCCTTCCCACAGCAAGATATATGATAGTTACTATAATTAATTTTGTATGCCCATGCTTATTACAGTGAGTAAGGGAATGGTGGGCCAAGTTATGATTTATTAATGTATATATCGAGTTATTTGTATAACACCGGACAAAAGTGTAGCCTAAGTCAAATAAGTCTATTTTTCTGTCTGTCACCTTATAGTTATTTAATATGACGTTTTTTCTACAGATAATATTTTTTCATTCAATTTTCTCTATTGTTCTACTATTGTGAATTTTGGTTCCTTGTGCCCCAATCTCTCTCTCTCTCTCTCTCTCTCTCTCTCTCTCTCTCTCTCTCTCTCTCTCTCTCTCTCTCTCTCTCTCTCATGCAGTTCCTTCCCTCATCATCACGCACCTGCACCCTCACCTTGACGTTCACTCTCACTCTCGCTTTCACTCAGAGTAAACCAGCGCCAAGCTGTCAAACTTTTTTTTCTCAGCTTTTCTTACTCTTGAACGACATTCTGTGACATGTAAAGAAGTCAGGTTTTCTTGGGACGTGGATGTGATTGGATATGGTATGGGGTGTGTGTGGTGTGGTGTGATGTGATGTAGTGTGTTATAGGCCTACTTATATAGTGGTGTACCGTAGTGTGATGTGGTGTGGTGTGGTGTGGTGTGGTGCAGTGTGCTGGAAGAGGGTGGCTATATAGTGTTGCTGTATGTTGTGATGTTGTGGTGTGTTGTGATGTAGTGTAGTGTTACTTGTTGTGTTGTGCTACTTGTTATGTTGTGTTGTGGTATAGTGTGGTGGTAATGAGTGGGGTTGGTAGGTGGGTGTGGTGGTAATGAGTGGGGTTGGTAGGTGGGTGTGGTGGTAATGAGTGGGGTTGGTAGGTGGATGTGGTGGTAATGAATGGGGTGGGTGGGTGGGTGTGGTGGTAATGAGTGGGGTTGGTGGGTGCGTGTGGTGGTAATGAGTGGGGTTGGTGGGTGGGTGTTGTGGTGAAGTGTGGTGGTAATGAGTGGGGTTGGTGGGTGCGTGTGGTGGTAATGAGTGGGGTTGGTGGGTGCGTGTTGTGGTGAAGTGTGGTGGTAATGAGTGGGGTTGGTGGGTGGGTGTGGTGGTAATGAGTGGGGTTGGTGGGTGGGTGTTGTGGTGGTAATGAGTGGGGTTGGTGGGTGGGTGTGGTGGTAATGAGTGGCGTTGGTAGGTGGGTGTGGTGGTAATGAG